>JAUZND010070191.1:0-17135 GCA_034780555.1 Coelogynopora nodosa | reverse complement strand
TTGGATTTATTACTAAAAAATTTACATTCACTTCTAACATTCAATAAACCGTTAATTTAAGATTGTGCAGTTATTGCTGATATTTGAGTAGCTGATTCAACTCCCAAATATCATTCTAGCTGAAGCTAGAGTCATCATAAAATATAATGTACAATTAAGAGAGCCACAAAAATTATAAAATGCCATTAAAAGTGTCATACTTTTTTTATATGAAGGAAGAGAGTGGTGTTCGCAATATTTTGGAGTATTATAGTCTGAAACCTTATCTATCAAACACAACCAACATGAATTGCATAATAAAACTTTCATTTTTTTCAAAAAAATATGGCAATTGTCTACTTTTTCATATTCTTGCCCAATTAGCAAAATTACTAGATCATAATTATTTTTTGGGTAGATTTAAATATTAGTTCACTATTTTAGCTACAAAATTGGCTAAATAAGCAAAATGAACTATTATTCAAACGTCTTTAAAAAGATAATGTTCTTAAAGTTTACTAGAGAAGATAGTTTAGCCTTTAAGATATAGCAAATAATTATATGATAGGTAAAATTGTATTCAAAAATATGATTAAAATGTTTATTTTTCTAAAAATGTGCTCTTTCACAAAAATTTCGTCAAAACAATAGACAATTTTCCTATTCGTTGATTAATATGTAAAATTACAAAACACTTTTTTCTACTAAAAGGATTTTAGTGGATATTTGATTCCAGTCCGTGTACTGGTTTCATGCAAATTTTTAGGTTTATAATAGTAATGTTTTCTAGCCTAGGCCATCTTTTAGGCTATTTCAACCGGACTACTATCATAGTATTAAACTAGTTCGTAAATAAAAATATGGAATACATAAACATTGGAGCCTATATTTAATTTTGAAGAAAAGTTATAAAATAGACACGTAACATTATATTTCGAGATAAAGAAATTATGAGCAGTTAAAACATCTAAATTTGGTTAATGATCGAGCTATCAGAAGGTAGTAACATTTAGTAGAACTACAACTTTTTATTTATTCGACATAACATGTTACAGTAATAAGACTTTTATTATGTTAGTATATGAAGCATTTTTAATTTCATATTATTTTTATCAATTTAATTGTACTTTTAAAAAAATATGAGAATGTATTTTTCAAAAAATACTATCAGTAAGCATATCTAATGAAAAAGAAGTTTCTAATTCAATTGATAATTTCTATAAAATTAGTATGGAATTTGCGATATCTATATGTATTTATTTCGTTACACATACTTATGTTTGACCATTATGATACAATAATTATTATTACTTAAAATAGTTGTTCAAATGTTGAATATACAAATTTGTATGTGCAGTTGGTAAATTTAAAGGTCTCTAGAAATAATAACTGGTTATGACTCGTTTGGAACAGTCATTAGATAATCCATTCATATTTGTGTATAGTAAGAATGGAGGTATATTAGACAAATAACCATAAATAATTCAACTTAACACATTAACGAAATGAATGTAGAAAAGATTTTTTTTACAAAAATAACATTTAAATATAACACTGTAAAGGTAGCTACGTATTGAAAATTTCAGATCGTAGCAGAAAATGATGAAAGGTCAATTTAACCCACTTACTTTGGTACTTCTAGGGTTATTAAGTCAAGTGCTATTTTATTTGTAAAAATAAATAAAAATATTTATGTAATATATCTAGATGTATTCAAGTATACATAAACAAATGTTTCAAATCTTATTTGTATTGGTTTTATTGGTTAATTGTGTTTTGAAATGAAAAAACTATGATATCTATTCGATTTAGAATTTGAACGATATCATTCGATTTAATTAAGTTGAGTTGGCTCTGCGACTGCTTTATGAACCAGCATTTCTCTTGGTATCGCAAACAATGAGTGTTGTAAAACAGCTGGACACAGAAAGCAAGGGCGAACTAAATTAACTGATTGCGTGAGCCGTATCAGAATCACTAGTATCCTTTAATCAGTAATCACGGACTCTTATTTACTAAATTACAATTAATCTATATCACATAATTTAAATTTTCCTTACATTATAATAATAATTGGAGTAGCAAACACGAATATTAAAAATTAATCTAATTCAATTGATAAAATATGATAATTGATAAAATTGCCGCTTTCGGAGTACATTAAGTAACCTTACGATGAGAGTGATCTAGCGAAAACGTACAAGAAGTGAACGAGAGAAATTGGGTATGAATAACTATGTTAAAATGGATGTACCTAGTTATACGTGGCCAAAATTATGAGATTAAATAAGTTTACAATAAAGACATACAATTTACAACGAAAATCTGATGAAAAATATTATAATAATATATATTAGTTCCTACGAAGCAAATATAACAATATTGCATTATTTTACATTTAAACCAACATATATTGCTTTAAAACTATTTACATTATTTAGAGTTCAATAAGTACAATGATAATATAATTAAAAATGCAAAAAATGTGATAACACACGCTGAGTCAGTAGTCCTTTCTGGTAAAATCAACTTTTATTCAGTGTACACAAAACGGATTTAAAATTAGTTTTTATTAAATGCGTAATCGAACTATAACAAATTATTTTTTAAACTCAAACATAATCTAATACCCATTTAATAGCATATCAATAATTGATTATAATCGGCGTCTTTTGTTGTTAGTTACAATAGTATTCATTTGGTAATCGCAATGACATACTCCAACGAAGAAAAAGTCATGGCTTATGTATGGGCCATACCCCTTGACAACAATGAAGAAAGCAGTCTTTTATTTGAAAAAGACAAAAAGAAACCTCAGGTCGAATAACGATATCGTACTGGAAGGCAAAAAGCTTCTGGACGACCTTGTTCAGATGCTCCTACTACATCTTTTGGAGATTCTGATGGGAACTGAACATGTCTTCCTAAATATAATCATGTAGAATTGTATATACTGTATATCATAGTCAATACAATTAGATCCGTTTCGGGTAGGACACAACATAAATGTTATTTTTACCGAAAAAGACTCCTGACTCACACCTGTGTAATAATGATTAAAGCCATCATAGAAAGCATAGCAATTATATAGGGAATCCACAACATTGCTTCATTATGTTCCGAAAAATGTAAACTGTACAATATTTAATAAATCAATGAAATATATTAAACATAGATCAATATTTTTTTATAATTGATAACTAATTAAAAAGTTATCTTTAGTCAGGTTTAAATACTAAAATTTTTTAATAATATGAAAATATTTGATACAAATATTTCTTGAACAAGTTTTAGAATGCATACCTGTGAACGCTCCAGCAAGATTTTAGCGAAAACTAAGTCAGGGATAGGAGTGGAGTATTAAAAAAATGGTTTGTGGATGAAAATAAGAGGGTTATAACACTAACTTCTAATTATAAACAAGAATTAATCATTTAATCAATAATCAAACTAATGACGTTTTTGATGTTTCTCTGCTAAAAATTCAGGAATTTTAGTACTTGGCTGGGGTTTAGCAATTTTTCAGTTTACGTAATCGATCAAGTCATGAGCTTTTTTGGGGACAATAAGGTTGGTATCCCATACAGACACATTTAATCAAAGGTCAATAATTATATACACGCATATTATTTAGAATACGTAAAATCAGTGTTGAGCGAGAATAAAATTTTGGGATTTTAACAACTAGAAACATATTACATAAAAAGACTCCCCACATTTTTGAACGAATGTCAAGAATGATAAAAATTGCCGAAAATTCACAGGTATGAGAAATGTAATTAATAATTTCACAAGTAAATAAATATGTTTACTTAATAACAGTACGCAAATAATTATTGTAACACTTCATTACATGTATAACTATGGTTATTTTTCACGACTAAAGAAAATACCTAGTGTCTACTCCGTCTAAATCGGGCACCCACAAATCAATAAAATGTCGTCTTAATTATATAAAAACAGAATAGAATTATACTCCCTACGTAGTCATATTACTTGCACACACAGCTATACTCAGCTCTGAAACAGTTTTGGATTGAAATAATATATCAAATTTTGACAATCGTAAAAAGAATGGAAGAAGTTAAGTATTCCTTTTACCATAGTCAAAGGTGCATACGTTCAATGAATTCAACACATTAATGTGATTCAGAAAAATAACTTTTTAAATGTATAAATTTAAAACCTGATTATTAAACATTTAATAATAGAACTATAATAGTTATAGTGCCCGGACAAGAGTCCGATTTCTAGTTATAATATTTATTTATTTCTAATTATTCTCTATACCTGACTTTATATTATATTATTATATAAAGTCATAGAGGATCATTTTTCTGATATTATTATTTTTAAATAGTCCAGTGGGGTAGCCTTATTAGTCTATGGAGGGTTAAAGACTTCGTTTTAGGTGCCATTTTAAGCAAACGTTTGGATTAGACGAATGTGGTTTAGGAGGAGTAGATGGTAATCAATGTTAAATAAAGTAAAATGATTACTTTACTTCATTTGCATTATAAAACAAATTAAATATTACGTATAGGCCAACTTGATAGGACCAATGTTTACATTGACTATTATGTAATATTATGCCGTTTATTCACAGAATTATCTAACACTATAAAAGATATGATAGCGCGGAAATTCGGATAAGAAAATATGACATTAGTTCGTAAGCTCTTCTCTCAACCAATGATGAATGGGGTATCCATGATGACGCAGAAACTGATAAAGTGCAACATTTGACTTTCTATAGTAACTTCGCAAAAATTTCATTGGAATTTCATCCATCTCAGGATACAAACGACCTTTACTTGCTCCAAGGCATCGTTTCGTATTTTTCCCCAGTTTAGAATTCATTGCCTGTACACCGGATGCATTTATACAGAAGAACTTCTTCTTACTGTTATATCTGTAAAAATAAACATAGAAAATAATAAAATTAATTTTAGAAAGATACCTATTTATCAATATCACCACACCGCCTTAACCTTCGGCGAAGGACACGATTTTACAATTTTCACATTACTGCAGGCCTCTAAACAAACCATAATCCCTAATAGTATTAGCAATGAAGGTGAAATTTGCTACATTATTCGTCAATCTGGAGATGAAAAGTTAGAGACAATTTTTATTGTACTTCGTTCTTCAAAAACAATTTTTTTTAAATTTTAATATCCATATTCAATAGATTCTAAAATATAGTATACAATAACCATCTTGATACTATCGTATTTCTATAACAATGCAGATTTTGATTGGGTATCGTTTTGTACTGCATCAAGGACAGGTTATGAATTATTGTGTAAAATTTGAAAAAATTCGAAATGATGCTCAATATAATGGTATACATTTTATTTTTATATTTTTTAATGTATTATTCTTTTGTAAATCTTAATATGATATAAACACTTTAGCTTTTAAATAAAATGTGACCAAAAGTAATATGAATTTCGAGAGGGACATTATTCTATCGTGTAATATATAAGAAAATGTTATGCATCGTTTTCAAACTTCAAAATATTTTGAATTAATATATTTGCAATTTGTGCTCAGATATTTGTCAAACGATTATATTAAATTTTAAATACTTATTTTGAAATATATCTGACCTAGGTATAAAACTATATTACACCGATTTTTAATATCTCATAACAACGACTATTTACATCATGGCAGATGATTTTGCCTTTATGTTTATTCATCTGTAAGTTAAAATACCTACATCTTAATATTATGACGAATAGCAACGACCAAATTATGCCCTGTTCCACAATTACATATTTTAAAAACTGTATTACAACTTCTTATTAATTTTTTTTTATAAACTCACGTTAACAATTTAGAATAGTCCAGTTTTTCCTTCAAATTAAGAAAATCTTGCACATTTTCCAAAGCTGTAGCTGGATTAGCTCGTAGTTCATCACCGTCCACAAAATGAATCTATATATATATAAAGAGTAACATAAATTAAGGACCGACTAACATTATTAAGTGCAACAAATTAAAATAAAAGATATATCTATTAGCCAGATACCTGCTTCAGAGGATAGAGATGATTCCATCGCTCTAGATGCTTCATGTAGAATCCAGGTCTAAGACAGCGTCTTTTGAGTTGCATTAGAGGTGAAGTAACATTACCATTTGCTTGTATCACCTCGAGGAAGGTGTAGTCGAGAGCTAATGGATCTTTGTGAGAGCGCATATGCTGCAAATACAAAAAGCAAGAATCGGAGGATTTTTTAATTTGTAGTTTTATTTTATTTTCAATTTACTTTTTTTAATAAGACGTCAAATTTATAGAGAAAATATAATAATGATATGTAAGCGGATTAGTCGTCAAAGTTATATTAATTTAAGTATAGGAGTTTAATATATTTTAGTATTTCGAAAGTTTTGAATCATGGTTTTAAAAATATAAGATATTAAACTGTTTAATTACTCCGTTATAATACAATATAATACTATCTATTTTTACCCTCCAATTTCATCCGTACAAATGAATCCTTCGGAAACCAACTTTCGATTAATAAATCAATTCACGATTTCATCAGTTTTCAATGCTTTTCCTGAAAATATATTTTAAAGTGCCTATAATTATGTTCAATGACAGGCAAGCAACAGATAAGAGATCACATATACCGTCAAACATGTTTTCCGAGTCTGAAATCCAGACTGAATATCAAAATAATTGTAATTCCAAAATTGGGTGATGAATTTGGTTTTCATTACCACGTATTAGAGGCAAAAGTATATTTTATTCGTAAAATTGACACTTGTTTTTAAAATCCTGAGACTAATGCAATTATCGACTTCCGATTCCTAATAATTCTCAATAAAATTAACATTTAGCTCTTAGAAAATATTTTCTAAGAAAAATATTTAAAACATTTAAATGTTGGTATGGTATCGAAAGTCATTGGCGTCACTAAAATACATTAATTTTGTTATATGCTTAAAGTCGTATATGCCAGTGGTGCAAATTTGTATTTACAAAAGAAGTTTCATATTCATAAAAATGGCACCAGGTACCAGAAATGATTGTATTCATAATTAACTGTTATAGCAATCGGAATATATTCATATAGTTACTCACAATATTTGTAGTAGTAGCTACAGTAATATATCCGATAATAAAAAATTTACATTTATATCTACATAGAATCTACATGTATTTATTTATGTATATTATGTAAATTGTAAACTTAAAAAAGGCGCAACATTTTAGGTCCAAAAAAGTAGTGTATGTAAATCCCTCGTGCGCCACCGTACATACTTTTTGTGTCATGTTTTTATTTGTAAATAACATCTGCTTTATTATAAAATACTTGCTCATTAATACAAATTAATATGTTGAGTTATTACTAGACAATTAAAAGAACACTAAAACATATTTTAAATATAATAATAACTACCACAATTTGCAAGTAGGTGGCAAACAGAAATGTTGTATCGATTTTCGACTCATCCAAGACGGCTGACTATTTTAGAAAAGTCTTTTCATGTCGCGGTAATTTGCAGGGTAACGCCTACACAATTTCTATAGTTTTATTCTTGCTATGATCAAATCACAAGAAAAATAGGTATACAAAAATAAATTATGATAATGATATACAACATGTCTTTAAAACGCAAGTCAGATTCTCCGAATTTAATATGTTAAGTTAGTTAATCAAATAATGCTTATAATTATGTGGGATTAATAAAATTATAATAATATTATGTAGTGTAATTTAAATTTAAATATATAAATTAATTGTATTATTCGTGCATTCATTAAATACATATTTGCTACAAAATAGTTTTCGCCAATAGCAATAAAAATAACTAGTGATAAAATTCATTAAAACAACAAAACAATGTTGCATCGATTCTAAAGACAAACATTTTTCAAAAGGATAAAAAGTTTAAATTGTATTTGCTTTTAAAACACAAAAGATTAATATAGTTTGGAAGTAAATTTATATATAAGAAATTTAATAATATAAATAAATTTTTATGACTCATAAATGTAATGCCAAACAGATCTTTTAAAGATTACTTCCGTCTGCCCAATCCTGAGTAAAAAATGAAAGTTTTTGAACAGATTAGTAGTTATAATGAAACTAATAACTGAACGAAAGTTATACTTCCAATGTACTCGGGTTGTGTAAATCATGGGAATTAATATGTTTAACTAAAGAATATTATGTGGCATTAACTTAAGTTTCATCAGAACGCTATACATTCCTAAAAGGTTCGTGATATTGAACGGGATACAAATACGGATGGATGTGCTTTGAAAATGAAACCATATTTTATTGTAACAACAAAATATTAAAGTAGACAGAGCGCGAACGTATTTTGTCTGACTCATATTTTTTGCCATTAAATTAAATTAGAACGTACAGGGTTGTACTATAATATAATTTTATAACATATTTAATTGAAGAATTTGATAATTTATAGTTCAATAGTGACTAATCTAATAAATGAGTCACAGTTTATTTATTCTCATTAATCTGAAAGATTCTTTTAAGTTAGAATTCACAACATTATATAATGACTACAATATCTATATTCAACGAAGATGAAACGTGGAAATATGTTGTTTAATTATGACATTCTTTTTGTAGAATTAAAAAAACTGAAAAGTCCAATATATATAATATTGTGATTTTATCATAATAAATTAAGTAAACATATTGATATAATCATAGGAAAATTGGGAAAGAACATTTATTTTAAACAAAACGTTTTTGCGCAATTTCCACTATTTTCTTTTTGAATAAAATATCATCAGCCGAAATTGCCATAACTATGCTCCCTAATGTAGCAACATGTTTCAGATATTCAATTTATGCTATTATTTATACCACAAGTTTTGCACAGGACATGTAAGTTACCTGGTACCAAGAATACGCCCTCTTTGCCGGACTGATCAGAACAACAATCAAGTGGGTTTTGGGCAGTAGTCCAAAGGTGCGCATGGGCGCCTTCTCATTGTCGAAATAGTTGGCCGACTTCTCGAACACCAGCTCACCGTCGACCGTCTCTTGCTCGGGAGCTACGGCTGTCGTATTGCCGATCCTCTGCATGCATACGTCGCAGCTGGTGGAGCCCGGTGGAAACTGGCCCAGATACCAGTCCAGACCGCGGTGATAGTTTTTGCCGCTAAAGAACTGGAGCTCCTCGAAGGTCTCCCGATTGGGAAGGTTGGCCACCAGCTGCGGATGTAGGGCCAGGAATGTCGACAGAGCTGTCGTGCCTGCAGGGGTGGATGGGTTCGGTGTTCATCAAATGAATAATTTCAGCATGATTTTGTGCGCCTGTGTGAACAAATAATGCACAACCAAGACTGCTTAACTGACAATCTACAATAAACTTCCACTGTAAACCAATAACAATATTTTAAGGTGTGCATCTCCACCTTAGATTTATAAAATTGGGACTCCTAAAAATTATGTGCGCAATGTATTATTGTAAAGGGAAACGTTCCAAATCGAGCTAAGAATACACATACAACGTACAGAGGTATGGAGGAGAACTAAGGCAGGATATATGTGATATATTTATAATATTAAAATGCGACAACGGGAAGGAGTATTAACTATCAATATATAATATTGACTATAACGTACCTTCATTTTATGAAAACAAATTTTATTTGTTGATCCGGATGAAGCCGGGTTATAGCCGCCACGTATTACATCATTATGATGATCACTAATACTTTTTATTTAATTGCACGATCCTAAATTTAACTACAAAATACCTCGCACGATATCAAAATAATATTACGCTAACACTCCTCCTAGTCACATACGTACTTTATTAGACAAGCATACGTAACACTGAACAGAATTATTGATTAAATTTCTCTTTCTATGTTGTATGTCAGACATTGTATTGAAAGAATCTCCGCGTAATCATAATACGATTATAGGGAGATTCTGAATAAATCTAACGGTAACCATAAAATTGTATTTTTGACATAGGTTAATTAATTATTTAATTGAATTATTTTACAACAAAAATCTTGTACTTTTAGAATTATTATTAGATTATATTATATATTTATATATATATATTATATAATATTAAAATTATTATTCAGAATAAAGTGGCAGTAATATTTTTTTTAATATTTTTTTTGATAATAGATTCATTCTGATTTTTTATATACAGTACAGTCGTCAGATTGATATAACTACTGCGATCAGATCCAGCAGATGTATAATAAAGCAATTAATGTAGTGTACAGTGGACACAATTAATATAATAAACTAATGTGTTACTAAATTGAAACACCTTTGATAGAAGATAAAAATATATTGGCACCATAAACAGGGGCGTAAGAACAGGGGGGGACTAGAGCTCTCCTTGCCCTCGTACTGGGGGGCTCGAGTATCTTTGACCCCCCCCCCAGATTTAGTGTGAAAAATATTGCTTAATTAGCTCATTGTCCACATTTGAACATTAATATTGCACATATTCTGGGTATTTTTTATAATGATTCGAGAAATGTATGAAAGCATTTTTAATATTACCAGTAGTTAACATAATGCTCAGATTAAAGTGAATGAAACCACACTTCCTAGTATAGAATGAATAATAATAAAAAAAATCCAAAGTATCAGGGTACATATTATTTATTAAATACAACCTACAGGTTGCTGTTTTCATGTTTTTCGAAGCTGGGTACGAATTTAACAGTGGCTTATGATTTCTTAAAGTAAGATTTATGGCAGTTACCATGTACGTAGCTTATTACTGTTGCCGTAGATAAAATATAGACTGTAACTATGAAGGAAATGTATATTCAAAATAATATATATCATTTAATTAATATATTAAAATATACTATCATAATTTTTAATTTTAATTAAATCTGAGATTTTATAAAATAAACAAAAGTTATGTCCGCGACTCAAACATCATAGAACGATAAAATGAAAATCCAATAATGTATCTATAATAATTAATCTAGTCATAAACGAAGGAACGTACACAAATCGACTAATAAATGAAAAATATTACAATTTATGTGCAAAGCATTTGGTCATATCTAGAATAGTAATTTTTGCACACATAGATAACTTTACATATAAAATCAGTATTTTTTACAATAATGAAAATTAGAAATACTATAAATGTTCAATTTAATGTTATTCATTTAAATCGACGAATTTAAGTATTAACCTTTTTACATGTGTAAGTTACCTGAGGTATTGTAGAAACCAAAATGCAAATTTATGTCATTTAATTGGCTGTCAATTAAAAAAAAGCTTCAATCAATTTTTCGGTAGTTTTGTTTTTAGCATACTTAGTAACTTTAATATCAAATCTAATTTGCAAATTTACTAATTAATAGCATTAATTTCATTATTAAGCTTTACACAAAATAATGACACAAAATTTTACTTAATGGAAACAATTCAATTTTGTTAATCAGTTTCTAATTAAATTAACTGGTCTACAACGTGTATACTTAGAATTGTATTTGATAGATGTTTTCTGCTATCATTAGGCAATACATCTATTTAATTACTTCTATATCAGCGACGATATTGTCTTTATGAATGTTAATAAAAGTATAGGATATTGGTCTCATATATTGAAATCCTTGATTGCAGCCTAAATCCTAAAAAAAAGCTTCTTCTAGATTGTATCTTATCATTAAGTGTTTTTCATCTGAAGACGATAAACTTTTGGTTCTCACTTTTAGCATCTAATTGTTTCATCCAATTTTGCAATCTTGCTCGCCAGTTTGGAGTCTCCAGTTAATTAGTGATATCAATCAAGCAGGTTGAAAAACTACCTACATCAGTGTTTCACCAAACAAATCTGCTCCCAAGTGTCATATAGATGCACATAATTATAAACTGAGATTATTTTTTCAGTAATAAAAAAATCTCTTGAATACATAGATTTATATACTTTAAATTATCTGTCTCTGCTTTAGAATCATAAATGAACTTGTTGATTTGAACATTACCGACTTCTTTAAACGTGATAATTAGGGTCATAATATTCGTGCTCAAAAGTTTAAATTATAAACAACATACACCAAAATAGCACAACATATTTTTATTCAACAAGAGATGTTAGATATTGGAATTTCTCTAACGGTCATATTGTTGGTGCACCCAATTCTTCCATTAAAAAATAACTTAGTTATGTTGATTTATCTGTTCACTGTAAATAAAGTTTTATAGATATTTTTTAAAGTTTCCTTTATATAATATATCACATTTCTGACTGCACAATAAGCGTATTTATTACCTGTATTCGATTTCTGCAACAAATATTCTTACAACTAATAATACACATATTTCGATATTCTATAATATTTTCCACAACGTAAAAAATAATGTCATGACTTCTGAAATGCCATGATTCCCTATATAAACTATGATTATATTAACACTGACAAAATACAATCTTCTGCAACAACGGAACACTGCATATAGGCCAGGAGGAGCGGGGGAGTCTCCCTAATGCTGTAACATCTACCACCTCATTCTGCATTACGCCACCCACACACACAACTGCCAGTCTCCGTCATCTTGGCCTGCTCCCCTCGCTAACCGTGCTCAGGAATTAGGTGGAACCCGAGTGCTGTCCTATCTGGGAGAGTTGAGCGCTGATGCGCCCCACCGACTGAATAGCAACCAATCCACTACCAACGTTATATTTTATCCCTAAATATAGAAAACTAGATGAGCAAATTGAGTAAAAAATTATGAGGATCTTTATTAATAAAAATCGAATGTATAGCATAACTCTAGATTGTAGCCTAATATATAGATAAACACGAGCTAGAGTCAGAGAGAGAAAAGGAAAAACCAACATGACAAAATCATAAGTTGTAGGTTATAATTCTATATTTTCCAGCATAATCCATTGAAAATAATCTCTTGATAGCCGCACGGCCGATAGTACACGGAAAACCACACAAATCTATATATTTTGCTGTGTGAATGTTTGCCTAGTTGTGCACAAAATGATAATAAACTACACTGCGAAACATATACGAGATTATTAAAGCTGATACACTTTCGACGCTTCCCTTCCCCTGTCAATAAAGCCACAATAAAAAGTATGCTGAGGCTATAAAGAGTGACAGTCACCAACTGTTGCGAGAAATGAAGAGGTGTTATTCATCCCACACCGACAGTAGGTCAAGTAAAATGCATACAAAATGCATAGATAAACTATCTGAAAATTGAATACATTATTTAAAGATGAACATGTAAATTCATAGAATAATTGCACATAAAGAATGTCAGAATACTTATTTATTAAATTAACTTTCAACGATCTAATGAAAAACATTTAAATAAACAGATTAGTAATATCTGTTCAAATATTGGAAATCGACATTTATTACGTCATATAATTTTCTTAATACACCTGTCGATAGTTTCCGCTCGCGCAATCAGTTAGTCTTTCTGATAATCCAATTTCGTTTTCTTTAAATGTTTTTCACAAGAGATAATGTACAGTGAACGGAAGAAGTACGTACCTAATGATTGCACTTATTTATCTCAAATCGATAAATGAAGAACGCCATTGTGGAATTGTATAGCGTTATTATGGTTCTCTGTACCACAACAGAAGTATATTCAAGACTGTAAGACAGAAAATACATATTAATCCTAACTCAGCTTCGACAACAGCAAGACTATTTTGCAGTGTCAGTACACTTTCTTTGTAACAGTCCAAAGATGCACATTCTATAAGCGGAATTGTCTGACATCAATTTAATAAAAAAATAATCAAAATGATGATCATCCAAATTGAACACCTTCAATGAAGGAAGAGTATTCTTCATTTGCACAATCTGACCCAGACGTTGCCTTGAATCGAGCATCTTGTCTAGAGAATAATCAAACACGTTTTCACGTGTACTCTCTTTGAATTGTGAAGAATCAAATTAGGGAACAATGAAAATGCAACTTGAACGATAGCATAATTCAAAGGACTGCGTTGAAATAATTTCTGTGTGATAACGACCAAGATAGACGTACATGCAGTGTAAAATTATAGTTTTGACAGGGGATGGTGTTAGGAAGGTATAGGGCCTACTGCAAGGTTTGCTCCAAATCCAATTATAATATCAAGAGCTGTCTCAGATGATTTCAACTATTATTAAGGCAAAGTTCGATACCATCTCGTCCAAAACAGGTTTTTTGACAACGGGTTTTAGAATGTATTGTGTCAGTGATAAAAGAGGAATACAGAAAGGAAACCCAAAAGCTTATCATATCGAAATCTCAACGAAGATGGCTCAAAGTACCCAGCCACTGCCTTAAAAAACTATCATTTTGTAAAAAAAGCCAAATATGAAGTGAAATTATTTCTACTTTTCAAGGGATTTGATGGGTATTAACTTGACTTATGTGCAATACTTTTTACCTTAGGAAGTAGCCTACACACTGTTGTCCTTTCGACTCAACGAACTTTACAGAATGGGTTTAAGAAAATAATTGAACCAGTGATTTGTATGAAATCAGTAAATGAGTAGATTATAGATTTTAATAGATATCATAAAATATTAATACTTATAATATTCGATCAATTTATTAATATTAATAAAAAACTTTTTATATATACAGGAGTGGTATGAACACTGGGTTACTTTACAATTATAAAATTATTTATTGATTAATATTAACTTAATATATTATTTCATTTTGTTAAAGTATGGAATTGTCGCTACAAGAACAGCTGCAATACTGATATTAATTATCGTAATAAATCATTATCACTGACTCGTTGAGAATGCTATAATGCTACAGTATATATACTAAAGTAAATATATATAATTACCATTCTCTAGTATTTTTTTATTAAACACGGTAATTACTAATTTCGAGGTATTGCCTCATATCAATGCATCAAAGTAATATTAAATATTGATTTAACTTTACGCACAAATAACGTATACTTCAGCTAAAATATTACTTTTTTTAATTAGTACTAATTATAATTTATCAGAGTGTTATCTCAAATTAGTGTAATAAAATTGTGCACTGCGACGTATGTGTCCGAAATTTGAGACTCTCGTATATTACTAATCTCAATTCACGTGAATTCAACAGCTACAATCTTCGGTATATGTAGTTGCTGGGACATCTTAATTATTAAGATTTACGGTAATAAACATAAACATTAACTGATAAAATATGTCTAAATTTAAGCGTCCGCACTAAACTTACGTATGTTACCAGTATTTATAAATTAGACAACACATTTCAGGTGAAGTGTAAACTGGAAGAACATAAATAAATCCTAAATTTAAGTTATAAACTTAAGTTTTATAACATTGAACATGCTGTGTTTTTTCAATATAAATATTGCATGTCTCACGTTGATCATGATGTTAGCAGCTTTGGAACAGGTGGATATGATGGATGACTCAGCGGTAAAGATGCTGAATTTTATAGCTGCCGTTCTAGTTTAATATAATTAAGCAGTAAATGGAGTAACTCTTTGATGTATAGGTGGGCAAGATAGGACAGCGAACAATTTGTGAGGTGTACATCCTTATTGGATGTAGTATATAACATTTTAGATTTCGGAAACTATGCTGTTAATTTCGACGCTAAATATATCATAACTCTAAAACATATTTGGGTACGAAAAGAAATTACTATTTCAATTTCAATTTCTAAGTATTTTCAATTTCTTAAATTGCAAACATAACAATATAATATATAGAATGTAAGCTCTATCTGACTTTTAGTACACAGAAACATAATCAAATAAATGCTAATACATATTTTAGCATGTATAAAACAAATGTCCTTAAGAAACAGATAGCATATAGAATATACAGAAAATACTGTATTATACAAAAAGAATGTTTGATTTCGAGGGTATTTAAATATTTACATGGTTGCCACCGACATAGACATTTGACGCTAATCCATACCACCACTGGCATTTCGATCCTTCAGAAAATGTTGATTTTATTTTCTTTCATTCATGGTCTTTTTGACTAGCTCACACAACTGCTCAGTGATTGCCATTCGTGATCAAACACCAATATTATTCAAGTCATTATTGATTCGCCTTAAGTCATTCAAGAGACTTAGAGACATACGGTTCCTTTCGTTGGTCAATAAGCGAGAGTTTGTTGTTGAAAATCCTCGCTCTACACAGCTGAGTGAGGTTGTATAAAATTATGACATTGATACATATTTGAAAATTAGATTATCGTTGTAAACCAATGGAGTTCTTCAAATTGAACAATTATTCATTGATTTGTAATTTTTTATTCATTTAATTGAACTGCGACATGACTCCCTTATCTGATAAGTATGTATGTATGTACTGTAACGTTTGTGAAAAGAAATGGAAAATTACATGATTTTTCACGACTACCGCGGAGCACGAGAACCCTGAAAAAATTCCTTGAGCACAAGCCCAATCTAGTACCAAAAAACTGGATAAAAGTGTAAAGGTGAACAACTGACTTAACCGTTAACTCTGATAAGGTTGAAATTAGGGCTCCATACCCCAATTATAGGTTTTTTTCTACAGTACAGGTTGTCTAACGTTCGATTTCAAATTTATTATTTCAGACCTTTAGTAATATGTACAATTTATTTATAAAAGCAATCAAAACATATTTTTAAATAAAAATAGTATAATGTTCAAATATAGTCAAATGTTAAAAAATAGTCAAATAGAGTTTGCTTGCCGATTCCCAGTTTTTCTGCTCAAAATATTTAAACTCCCGGTTTTTACGAGGAAAAAACTCTAAATCACCGGCCACCCCAAACAGCCTCTAGTATGAATTTGACCAGTGTAAAGGAAGCCTTGCCTCCGACAGCTTCGAGAGGCCCACCTACCCGTCTTCTGTGGCCCCAGGATCACAAAGTCGGGCAGCCGGCAGGACCGCACCTCCGGCCAGATGAGTCGATGTCGCCGGTCGGCACAGGGGTTGCGCCACACCGGCTGTCGCTCGTCTTCGTGCAACTGGAAGTAGCGCTTGGCCGTCTCCACCGGGGATTGGCTGGCCAGCCGATAGTTGGTCCAGCAGTGGAGAAAGCGGAAGGCTGCGTCGAAGGTGTACAGGGCCAGCCGGTCGTTGGCGTAGTTGGTCATGTGTGTCATGAAAACCGATACCTGTAGATGTGCGGGGGGGGGGGGGGGGGGGGGTTTTT
>JAUZND010070180.1:5623-17137 GCA_034780555.1 Coelogynopora nodosa | reverse complement strand
TCTATATAGTGCATGTTGTATACCTTCTATATAGTGCATGTTGTATACCTTCTATATAGTGCATGTTGTATACCTTCTATATAGTGCATGTTGTATACCTTCTATATAGTGCATGTTGTATACCTTCTATATAGTGCATGTTGTATACCTTCAATATAGTGCATGTTGTATATTTTCTATATAGTGCATGTTGTATATTTTTTATATAGAAACAACCATATAGTTATTTTTACCCTCTTTCTCAATAACGTTTGTAGCATTATAAAATGTACTTATAACATAGGTAGGACCAGTCTCATTAAAACATATCCACTAATTAATTCCCCTATTTCCGTTTTAGAAAGAAATCTATTTTTTTTAAAGTTTTTTAATTCCGGGGAAAATTAAAGTAGTTAATTATGGCCCAACATAACTTTACATTCATTTTCTTTTGTAAAAACGATTGAATTGCATTGTTGACATCTTGTATAGTCAATGTATGTTCATATCTGATAACGTCAGGTAGGCCCGATCAGTGTTATGTGATAAAAGAAGAATTTGTCATTACAATATAGTATATGTTTTCTATGAGAACTTTATTTCAAATGAAATGTGCTATATTTTGTCGGTGGTCAATTCTATGAAAAAATAAGAAAAACAGTACGTATAATTGATAAATACATAATTGTTACTTAAAAGTGTAATAAATCTATAATAATTTGAAAGGCAAAGTTGTACGTTTTAAATTATTTTATAATATATGTGTTTATTTTTTTATCAGTTAAATTTGTATCACAACATTTTTATGTTTGACAGCTTACATCAATATTGTATTTTACTGAATTCACATATTTAATAATTTTTATATTGTCAATGGTTATTAATAATATTGGTTTTTAGATCTCAAAGATCAATATAATATATATTATATTCAAAATCATCTGGCAATAAATCTAGACATTGCGTACTGAATTCTTTTCGGATAACATTCGGATTTTGAAGTCGGTTTCAAATTTTCAGGAAGTCAACAAAGTTGTCAGCGTTCTTCCAAAGTATATCTCTTTTCTGTTGTTCTTTGTGATGATTAAATACAAAAAGAAAGGCCCCTATCCAATCCTGTATCTAGAAAGTAAATTCAAAGTCATTATTGGCTTGGATAATTTGTGTCTCTGTTTTAATACTTCTCAGATAATATTATAGAAAGAAAACCGATAAGAAGAGGGAGAAGGAAAACGGATCAGAGATTATTAATTCCTAACACAGTCCTGCAAAATCACAGATCAACAAGCCTACCCCTCTCCCTTGAGTGTAGACGAGTTTAATTTAGCATTGATTCAGTATAGATTTTCTCATAGTCTTTATTCACATCATTTCGGAGACAATTATGTGATACATTTTGTTGCAATTGATGTCTACACCATTTTTTAGTTATTTTAGCCATTATTTTCTAGAATTGTATGGAATGTACGAATTGTTGTTGTCATTCATTAAAATTAAAGATACATTAAATATTACTTCACTCAGTATAATGTCAAATAAATGATCACATAACGAAGAACAAAATAATAATATTGTACGTAGTTCTTAGTCCAAAAATTACTCTATTCAAATTCTAAACATAAGAAAGCATCCTAATATTTTTATTTAAGTATATTATACTATATTTTTTTAATTAAATTTAAATTAAATTATTATATGTTTAATTTTATACTTAAGCAAATGTTTAAATAAGAAATAAGAAAAAGTCTACATACCTTAATAAATGTTTCATCAATGCTTTAAGCTTAGAAACATTCATCAACGGCAGTGAGATTAAACATTTTTTTACAAATATTTTTATATTATTACAATCTAACCTTTTTAATCTTTTGTCAACAAATAAATGTGAATATTGTTTTTATAACCTTTTTCCTCAAATCAAGAATGGTATCCATATTTATGTAGCTATAAGTCATTCATGTTAACATACGTCTATTATTAAAAGGCGTTCCGGGAAAGGTTAGAACTTCAGAAAAACATGTAGTTGACATTACTATTAGGCTATTTATTATATAATATAGTAAATTTCACAAGGATAATTAGACAAATGACATGTAGCACTATTCATACTCAAAAAATGCATACATTTTAGCATACCTATAAAAGCCTTTAATTATTGGTTAATGTTTGTTGTCCTTTCACCTTTAAACTAATTGCCTTGTAACGTTTCTTTGTCCTGCAGATTTTATTTTTTAAACTTTCTAGTTCTCTAATATTATAAAAGTAGAAATATATATTTTAATTAATCTATTGTTTTCCGATATTTCCCAGCAAATATGTGTCAAGTAAGAGAGATATATTTTAAAGAAAATAGGATTATAAATAGTATTGTTGCATTTGTGAAACAATGTTAATATGCTTGATTTTTTTAAGGGTTTGTCTTCGCTGGAATGTTAAAATGTATAGCTTAAAAGTTATGTTTTATCTATAAATTTCTTTTCAATCACTTTTCTAATGTAACATCAAAATTTACGTAAAATAAAAAACAATTTGCAAAATCAAATAATGATCAGATGCCTTTACATTTAATTTAAAAAAACATCAACCTTCTTTGTATGTAGAATGCATTTTTTGTAAGATAAAACCAAAATGACATCAATATGCTTTTACTAGTTGAGTTGTTTTTGACATAATGATCAGTTTACATATTGGTTACCAAGAACTTCACTTCATTTTAATTCAATTATTGCACCAATACTTTCTAATAACAATATAACACTAATCTAATTTTCATTCTTTCCATTAAGAGTATTATTAATATAATTATTTTACCAATTTTTAATGTAATATTTTTATTCTGAGCTATAAATTACTACATTGTAATAATTTACACTCTGGTTAACTTCGTAGTTGCACATTCTTCAGAATGACTTAAAATGCACAGACATTACAAAGACTAATTTAATCATCGGTTGAACAACTGACCGTGGAGCGGCTGAATAGGTACATTGAGAATTAAAGAACTTCGATAGGGCCGGTGAACGATATAAAATAATTGTTCAGTGTATGAACTAATATTGCAATATAAAATGCTTTAAGTTTCTTGTCAAATTAAGCATTTTCTACAAGTGACCTAGATATAAGATCAAAAAATAATTTAACATCACATATAAGAATATTTTAGAAACTAGCACTATATATTTTGTTTCTTTATATTAATGTTTCTATCTGTTGGTTACTA
The DNA here is from genome assembly GCA_034780555.1 of Coelogynopora nodosa. Taxonomy (NCBI): domain Eukaryota; kingdom Metazoa; phylum Platyhelminthes; order Proseriata; family Coelogynoporidae; genus Coelogynopora; species Coelogynopora nodosa. The sequence continues at coordinate 13,938 of JAUZND010070180.1, read as the reverse complement.
ACGTTTATTTTTTTGACGGTACAACAACTTTTCTATACTTGACCCTGTTTTAAGCTAAAATAATAGCTTGTATATCGGATATCTGGTACTTTTGGATTGTTTCTCAGAGTGTTTTATATAGAAACACTTTTTTTAAATTACAAAATAAATCTTTCTTTCTATAGACACACTAACACCCACACACTATACCATCACATATATAACATATCATTGAAGGCCAATCAATATCAGAGTTTGCCACTTGCATGCATAAAAATAGCTTCATAATGGCAGGTATAGTAGGCTTGAAAATATCATTAAAATATCATGAAATGTTTTCATCTACTCGTTGGTTTCAGACATATAACGGAATACTTGTATAGTTTATGTAATATGTTGAAGAAATTATATTTTGCTTAAAATTCAAAGAGAATAGGTGTTGTTATACACGACAGTATACTTCAAATAGATATGTGTAACTCTATGTAGCTAGAAATACAATTATGAAATGGTCATAAACAATGGTATAACCTAAATAGATTACAATAACTTCAATATTATATCAATGAGTTTTAAATATTTTACAATTTAATAAATTCCTTACAAATATTATTATTATTATTATCATTTATTATTTAATATTTATATTCATAAAAATTATTATATTTCAAATCCATATGTAAGATGCGATCTAGCCAATTTGTGTCAAATCTGCCATACCTTAATAGCAACTTGCTTGACCACCAACGTCCGTTTATCTATGCCGTAATCTATATACCAGAGTTTCGTCAAGTAGGCTACCTCGCGAAGTCCGTGTTTTTTAAACCTTCTATCGAGATGTAATTAGTGAATCAATAGTTCTTGGAATGCTCAAATCTATACACTAAAGAATACTCGAAGCTAGACACTATAAAATGCCCCTAAAAATCATTTCGTCTAGATTAGCCCCATTCTTGAAGAAATCACATATAATAAGCTTTCTTTCTCACAGCGACTTATTTATACTATTTCCTCTCTGAACTATGTCTTAGATTTGCCTCAGTTTAGTCACCAAATTTCGTTTATTTATCAGCAAAATTCAGTCATCTCTGCTTTCAATTGTATATTTAATTTTTTATATATTAATATTGTTTTAGGGAATAATCCAGTGTTATATAGTTTTATTTAAGCAAGTGCATTAAATGATTTTAGCTGGTTGCCAGTTATAAAAAATATTTATGTTAAAATCACAGAGGAACCTTATCCATGCTAAACGTTAAAATGCATTAAAAATACTTTAATATTCAGGCCCTTTTAACATATATTTGTTTGTGTTGAATAATATTTTTATTGAATATAAAACGTCTAACGGAATTACGTTAACGAACTCTTGTTTAATTTAATTTTAATTTACTTTGAATCTGATCTATTGTAAAGAGTTTTTATTGATTAATTAAATTTAAAAAAATTAATTTGAGTATTCGTCAACTTTTTCAAAGTTATGCTTTGTTAACCACACCCTATAATATATAATAAATTATTATCATAAACATTAATAATATTGTTATTCTATGAGTGTAATATAACATATCCTTCCGGAATACTGATGTAACAATAATTATTTAATTGTTTAAACTGATTTTATTAGTTCAATTGATTTATCCAATTTCGCAAAGAATCACAAATATAAATATATAATATAAAAACATAATTTTTTATGCAGAATATATACATATATATAATAGATATAATATAATAAAATATACAAATATAAACAGCAGTTTAACCTCACAATTGGGGCATATTGTAGTATATACGAAAATAAGTTCATAAATAAAGTTTAAAAATTTAAATTTTGGCAGAGTATCATAAGAACAATTCAAAATATTTAACCTAAATATAAATTAAATATAACTTAAATATAATGTAATTATAATTCAAATATAGCCACGTAAGTGTGCAACAACATATGTTTTTTACCATTTATTTATTAATAAATAGTCAAGATGTTAATTCTGGTTATATTTTTTATTGTTTTCTAAAAACAAAATTTGTATTAGTTATATAAATAATACGACATTTACAGTAGCCTATAAGATATAATAGTTTAAAAATATGCCATTTTCAATATTATTTATTTGAATTTGTCGGCCAATTTAAAAATAAAAAACAGTGAAAAACTTTGGGAAAATCGATTAATATATAAAATTCAATTTCACAAAAATTTATCTTACAAAATAAAATTGATGTAGTAATTGATGTTTCATATAATAATAATAATGTTGCACCATTGTTAGTGAGTAACTAATAAAATAAAAAATAGTTATGTAAAACATCTTACATTTTTACAACAGTGAGCAAATTAAAACTATAAACTGAACTGAAATTTATTCAAATTTTATGAGCGTTTATTTCTATAGTATTTATTTGTGTCTGCTAGTTCAAATGTGTTGGAGTTATTATAATACGTAACATGAATAGGCAAATAGTCACATTTATTATATTAATAGGCTGTCGTATTAAATTTGTCAGATACAGAATAATCACGCTATACTTTAGTAAATTATACTAAAGAATAGTTTTAATTATTTGAAAAGATTTTATCATGTTTGTGATAAGAGTTATATTTATATGCTTTCATTATATCCGGAAATACATTAATTGTTTAATATATCATGATAGGTATAATAATAAACATCATATTTTCATATTTTTTTAATAGTAGAAATGTTTCAATTTTTTTATTTCATGTAAAAGTTTTAATTAATCTTTTTGTTACCAGCAATGTCAGAAATTCCTTTTAAATTGAAAATTATATATATAAATGTAAGTATTTACAAGAAACTATCTTGTTTACAATTATAAGAATATTAATTTGTTTAAATTCAGAAAAAAAACTTTAGTTTTCATAAACTTTATATTTTTTATTAAAGTAACGTCGTTTTTTCGCATATTGGAATATAGAGGGGGGATCGTGCCTCTATGTACATATGAAGAGGCGCCCTGTTGAATAAGCGGATAGTGTTATACATGTATAGATAAAACTAGAGCAGGAGTTTATTAAGGTATAAGTAGGAAATATACTATGTGAAGATTGTTAAGGATAATTTAAAATAATAAAGTGAATGCCTTTATCGATAAAATTTTTTTTAATGAAAAACGCAATATCTGCACCAAGTGCATATAATTAGAGTGCATAATGTAAACTAACACATAGAGAATCAATCACCAGACACGGACAGCCGCTGCTAACCATAGGAACCGGAGAGGCTGAGGGAGAGGTCAGAACATATTCCCAAACAATGAACTCTATATGCATGCGCAAACCAACGTCGTACTCATCCGGCCATTCACTCCGATTCCTAAGAAAACATATTAGCAATACAAAATGCTTTAAGGCACCTTAAAATCATTATGATGAAACAATTTCGAGACAACTTAGACAACACATTTCAGAAACGCTTCTCTTAAACCTCCGCCGCCAGTAAAAAATATGGTTTTAATGCAATTGATTGCGAATTTCGAAAGATACGAGATTATTATAATATTAAATATCTCGTATATTATAAATAATAATTTGTTTATCGATCATCCTTTCGTTATATTACGCTATTAGCTAGTGAATCAATCGTTATACTGAATTGTGAGTACAGCACGACACGGATTGATCTGTAAGCATATTTAACTAAGACAAAGTTTTCCACGTGAAAGATAAAAAAACTGCATAAATGTAAAATATATAATAATCTGTTATTACGATATATGTGGTTTATTTATGATAGGCCTAGTTGTCATATTTAACCGGTAAAAAACTTGTATACTCGAGCAACCGACATATTGTAATTAATATTATTGTAGTGACCGAGCTACATCTTTTAGTAATTACAAAAAAAACATTTTGTTTCAATAATATGCTGTAAAAATTTCTCGTAAAAAATCAGACCTTAAGTGGCTAAATATCATTTTTACTTGTATTAAACATTCATATTAATTTTTCCCCCATTAAAAATGGCTTTTCCCTTTCTACCAACGAAATGTTAAAATATCCATTTAAAATTTAAGCAATTAATATTTCTTAATTATTTGAGAATTAGTATTCTATCTGCTATATATTTTATAATTTCAATAGCATGTTTGATATTGTATGATTCTTGCTTTTCCAAATAGGTCACCAAATCATACTTTGATGCAGTTCTTACCTATAATATATACACTTATCCAAGAATTTATAAAATATCTTCATAAATTATAACTGCAAAGCAGACTATAGATCAGTAACTTGGTTTTCGGTGATATAATAAATTTTGTTTTAGTCAAATTTTCTGCCAACGCAACGTGGGTGTAATCTTCATCTATATCGTTTCTTGAAAAAAATGTCAATTTGATAGTTCTCATCTGCTATACACTATGTCAATATAGGAATACTAAGACATTGGTAGAGAAATATAATTTGAGCCTTATAGTGGGGGCTCTTCGGATGCTGGTAAAAGAGATTCAAACTTAGAGAGTTTACCTAAAGGAAGCAAGTGTCAAACGGAACAATGATAACTGAGAGTAAATTCTTGCTTGTCACTTTGAGAAGTCTGGAAAAGAATAAGTAATCAATTGAGTTGAAGTTAATATTTACAACCTTTTATAGAAATTTAATTAATGGTATTGTAAGATAAGAAAATAAACTCTCTTTTTTAAACTATAGATATCTACATTGGTTCTACTGCATGCAAACATAGTTAGACAATTAAAAAGATATGCTTATTATAAAAGCTTCATATATTTTTTACATTATATTTTCGGTGAGATTTAATAAAGAATTTGAGCCGTTTAATTATTAAACATATTATCTAGCACACTACGAACACCGTTTTACAATGTAAGATATAGAATGGGTTTTGCAAAACATTGAAGATCTTTTCATCTTATTGGCTAATCTTAAATGATTGTACAAAAAATAATTTAATATGAAGTATTGAGACAGTGACACGATCTTAAAGTTTCAAAGTGTATACGATTATATTATTATATTATTACTATATTATTATATTTTATTATACTATTGTATACACATATATACTATTTTATTGGATATTCCAAAATCTACAACGTACACTATTATTATATACAATTACAATTATATAACGTCATGAATTGTTTAAAAAGTAATATATTTTAAATATAATTCTATATTCCAACCATTTGATATTTATTATATAAATGTTCATAATTTCCTTACTGAATCCAAATATGAAACATTTAAGAAAGAGTATGAAACTCTTTAGGATGTATCTTTTAATTTATGTAATAAATACTCAAATAAGTGCACATTTTTACGAAAAACAATTTAAGAAAAACACATTTTTGTTATAAAACTTTTTCAAATGTCGAACAATAAACAATGTGGACTATATGTCCTAAACAGCTTTTTCAATAGTAAAAGTGTTTGCATTCGTTTGGGTTTTCATAAAATTATGTATATTTAACAATAAACAACAAAAAGTGTATTATGGACAATCGATGACGTCATTAATGTTAAACCACGTGAACAATAAAAAAAATTAAATGTTGAACATTTCTACGTAGTAAATGTTATTAATTCAGTAATTAATAAAATAGTAAAAACATATCACATCTTGATAAGAAACGAAAGATTATTGTACACAATCCGTATACAATTCGCTTGTAACTTATTTTTCTATATATTAGAAATATGCATGTTTATGTTCGTAAAGATATAGATAAATTCTATTACATATAAGTTAGTTAGAAATCTTTTGCCTGGTTGCGTCATTTATTTATTATGAATAACTCAATATTATACGCGTCATAGGAGTAAAATTGTGCCCTATGTTTGCCAAACCGGCCGGAACAAATTCAATTTAGGCTCCTTGACGCGACACTAGCTCATATTTATAGTTATCTTAATATCGATCCCCTATCTAGCTTTCCTATGTCCCGATATCAGCGTAATGTTTTATAAATCTCTCTCAAACTATATGTTATTATCCTGACTTGACTTTGCGGAGACGTTTAGTAATAAAATGGTTATTTAACTTAATCATATCTTGTTATTTCGAGGATCGGAAAATTTGGATCGATTGCATTTCAAAATTATAGGCTGTAACCGCCTAGATATAGTATTATAAGTTATTGTGGAGAACACGTGTATAAAAAAGGTAAGGAAAAATGGAAAAACTTCAGCGTAAAAGTAAATGTTGTCAAAACATATAGGAATTTGTATCAATGTATTCATGAAACTGTTTAACTATACAATATGTATAAAAATTAACTCAACCTTAAATTTCTCATTTTATTCAAAAATAATTCTTAAGAACGCATAAAAATCTGAAGTTATATAGTCAATAATTATATTGATATGATGACAAGTTGTAAATTTAAAATATATATTATTACGTTGATTATATCCTGTGTACGTTTACCTGTTTTAGGCTAAGTTAAATAATGTAAGTTTAAACTAATTTAATTGAAATATAAAGTCCAGGAGGAAGAGTTTTTTATAAATGGGTTAATATACATTTTATACAAACACTTATAATTCATATGTTTTAACAAGTTTAATGTCGTGCAAAATCGAAAACATTATCAAATATAAACAAACCGAACCTGTGCCAGATTTATATTTTATTTAAAATATCGTCCTGAGAATAATTAATAAACTGGCATAAATACAAGTTTAGTAATTTCTGTGTACATTTTCAAATGTATACATATTCAAAATAATATAAAATATTCATTTTTCAACTATATAGTGACTACTTTATTAAAACGAAACGATGTGAGTGTTTCATTTATTCTAATCGATGAGATTGTTTCGTGAAGGTGTTAATTATAGAATGAATGTCTAGGAAGTTGACATTATTCATATAATATTTACATTAATTCCATAAAAGGAATTCATAATATGTTATGCTCTTTGTTTTGCCGTTTTAAGCTTAAGGCAAGAATCAAATGTGCAGGAGCCTTAGTATTTTGCAGATATGCTTCCAATTCTATATACAATTAATTTTAGGTCTATACAATTTTAGGATTTTCATTATGTGGTGTAAATTTTAATGTTTTTACCATAACTGAAAACTTTTTAAAGATTTTTATATATTTATATTTTTCCTATATGTTTTTTGACTGTAGTTATGTAATCATGTAATTATTGGAAATATTATGAAATATTACAAAAAGCACGACAAATCAACTGTTACCTTTTCATTTTGTATTTTAATTAATAAATTAATTAATTTTGCTTAATAAATATATATTTAAAAAAACATAATTTATGTAAAATCTTATATACAATTGTATTTGATTACATCAATTGTATTAAATTGTCCAATAATAGTGTTTGGTAAAATCTATCATATAATGCCAAGCAACCTTTTGTCGACTAACATTTCCTTCGGAATAAGTGCAGTAGATTATACAAATTGAACTTTAACAGTATAGTAGCCTATATATTCTTTCATAGACATTATAAGATAATTTTGAAATTGATCCTTTCTATTTAAAAAAATCGTTACATTTGTTAATTGAAAATTCAATTACTATATATCTGATAAATGTAACATGATATTTCTTTCATAACGTTGTGTTATTATTTATAATAAAGTAAGATAGTATAAATTATATTTTAAATTTGATACGGAACTATCGCATTTATACATTTGAATAAAACGTAAATATACAAAATGTTATTGTTTTTCATAACTAAAGTTCGCAACTTAAAAACAAAATGTCGTTTTTTTATTTTTTTTATTTTGAGCTATGATAACTAATTTATCCTATTTTGGAGATTTTAAAATTATTAAATATTAGACAGAAATAACGAAAAAAGAAAATAGATGGTGTGAAAGTGTGATTTTTTCAAGGAAGAAACTTTATTAAATTAAATAAGTAGATATTGATAGCATTTTTATGAGTGATAAAAAATATTAAAAGTAATCTCATATATGATAAAACGTCAACTTTAGAATTTGTTCTAAATTTACGATAGACTTTCTTTCAAGTAGAAGCTAAAAATAGGACAATACTATAATATATATTGAAGCATACAAATAATGACTTAGCAACCAGAATTTGTCTATTTCTAATGATAAGAAATATAATTATCAAGCAAAAAGGGATTTTCCTTGACTCGATAACATAAAAAAATAGTAGTAGTAAATGTTCATTCTTATCAATAAATAATTGTCCCTCTGAGACATGAAAATCGTAGAATGTAGTTTCTGTAATATGTTTGTTCTGTTAAGTTGATGCTTATAAAAATCCATATACAATAGGTTTGATTGTTTCTCAAGGGGTAATCCCTAAAAACAGGCCTTTAATTTTACTATTAGACCCCGCTGCTCTGG
>JAUZND010070169.1:0-17140 GCA_034780555.1 Coelogynopora nodosa | reverse complement strand
GTTCGGTTCCCACTAATTCAAGGTCACTGAGTTCGATTTTTCTACTTATAAGTTGATCAGAGCTTTAAAAACTTTTTTAAAAAATTGGGGGGGGGTATGGTCTATTTTTAGCCATGACTCACAAATCTATTTATAATTGCGGCAGAATCCACTCTTCCTATACTACTGAGGTTGATTGGTAATTTGTTGATGTGAGCCCAGTTTAAGATGCGTTTGTGTTCAATAAATTTTGTCGGGTATTTGAATTTGTGAATAATTCAAAAAATGTTAAGTAAGCATAAGACTTTAACTAAATAATTACAAATATTTGCTGTATATGTTGATATCATAGAGATCGGATAGTAGCGGTTGTAATTCAGAAGTCATAACAATAAAAGGAAATCAATATCTTCCATTTTGACTAGACTTACTACACTATAGAATTTCCTTTAGGTTTTATTAGATTTCTTTCATCGTGACAGAATAAGCAAATAGGATCAGCTTGTACGTGTGAAGAAAAAAGCTTGTATGTATAAATTATGTTATATAAAAAACTAGTTTTGATGTATCGATGAAGAGACTCTAATTTAAAGGGTGCATTTTGATAACAATTTTGTTGATCAGAGCAGAAATATTCTACAATAACACAAATATACTCTCCTTGAAAATAAATGTGTCAGGTCACTTACAAAAATTCCATACTTAAAGTTATGAGGCTAGTAACTCACTTTGTTCTTTCGTTAGTCTATATTCTCGTTCCAGGTAATATATCTTAATCTTCATTATGATATGAGGTGCGGATGATGCCACTGCCGCTTTGGTTGGTTGGTTAGTTGGTTAGTTGGTTGGTTGAAAATTCAACTGGAAAACCAAACCAATTTTCACTTAAAAGCCATACCACTGTTAATCCAAAAGCGACCCCCTCCATCTCGAAAGATGACGTGAACTCCGCACCCATCAACCGCCGTGTTACGACAATGGTCAGATTTTCACCTCGATCTACTTGTAACGACCGCAGCGCTACCCCATCGTCGCACACCAGTATTAGCGGATCTATCCGTGTAATAGTTGAAATCAAACTATAATTATGATATATAGCGATTTATGTATGTAAGCGTGAGGCTTTACGAAAACTCAAAATTTTTTATATTATATAAATTGATAACAGTTGTGTTTTTTCGAATAATTGCACTGTAAAACATATAAATAACACAATAAATCCAAGTAGAAAAAAATAGTTCCAGACTAATTCAAATGTGCTGCTTTCCAATATAAAGTCTGTTTCATACACATCGTACAATATATTTAAAAAATCCTACCTATAAAAAAATGTTAAACATTTTTTGGACAAACCGCTTTGTAAACAAGAAGCAAAATCAATCTATTTATTTCAAATAACATATTTCATTTTGGAAATAGAAGTACAGGTCACATTCAATATTTAAGTTTCAATTAGCACAGCATGTCTCATACAACTAGATTGTTTTAAATTTGTTATGAATTATACTTTGCTAATGCACAGAATATCTATAATGTACTAGGCCTAGGCTATATATAATAAGTATTTGGAATCATTAATGCAATTGTAATACAATGGTTGTATAGTATAGCTAGGCATCGACTAATTATCTAGCTGTTTATAAATATTATTTAGAACTGCTTATTATTTAGTTGAAAACTAAATATGAACTTCTTTTTTGGAAAGCTTAATATAATATGGCGTGAACAAAAGGACAACATACATATCTGATTGCTCTACTTTTGTACCTACTCGATCAATGAAATTAATGAAGGATACAGGTTCTTTATATCAGCATGTAATTAACTGTTTGACAAGTTTAACTTTTCCTCCAGTTACCAGCTGTACCCGCACCACCAATGTATGTATACCCGCACCACCAATGTCCAGCAGCTGAAGTTTGCAATTTTATACCGGCTAGATAAATCGAAAGCAGGAGTAATGGCGGTACGTCACATGAGCCCAAGATCATGGGCTTACAAAATAAAAATTGCATTATGTAGTGCCTTCTATTCAAATATGTACTTTTAATAGTTGGTATCAAAGTTTTGTATTTTGCAAGCATAATGTCAAAAGCTAACACATACATATATTTTGTATTAGTGCAGTGTATTGTATTATTGCAATATCTGCTCAGTTTAATAAATCTGACATCGACTGTAATGGTATTCAAGAATAGGGCATCTTCATCGATGCATCAAAATCGAGCATATAAAGGCTATTTTACTTCACAAAGCAAAATACATTTAATTTGTATATATCTTAAATTCTGTCATATTATGTAACGGAATCCTATTAATAAGTAAAATAATAGGAAATTCTATTGTGTATTCGCTATGATGAGAACAAATGGTCGGGCTATCTGCCTTCTCAATTAAATTTGAACACTTGGTATATATTGTACTTATATTGATAAAAGGAAATGTGTTATATTTCAAGTAAACATGGTCATTTTAATAATTGTTCACTATATATTTTTTCAGAATATTTCAGGAAATTGACATTTCTAATGATTTTTTATTTTAGATATTATATATTAATTTTAAATGTGGTTGAAAAGGTTGTCACCATCCCTTATTTTTATAGATTAATTATAATGAAATTCATCCTTTGAAAATTTTAATATAATTGAAATCTGCAATTAATTATAAGGACTACACTTTTCCTAATTTTATATTTATAATATTTGTATTATATAGTAACAATTCATTTATTACATATTAATTGTTTTTTTAAATTATACAAGTTTGTGATGTATAGTGCTATTGTCTTCTCATATCTATTGATTTATAATGCTAGAATATTATGCCCACTTATAAATATTTTTTAATATTGAATTTAAACGAAAGTTACCAGTAAATTGTTCAAAAATCATATTAAAAATACAGATAACGTATTTTAAATTTAACAGTGGTTAAAAAACAATAAACCAGTTCAGTTAATTTTTCAAAAATAATATTATAAAAAACTAATAACATTTATTATATATTATAATAAAATATACATTTCGATAAAAATAGCTAATGGAATTGTAAAAATGTTTTACTAATGTAATATATTAATATATTTCTTAACCGCAACTTTCGTATATTAGCATAATTCTCTTGATATTTATGTTATATAGACCGATACACTCGTAGATGTTTATGATTAATTAATTTTCATGGATATATTTATGAGCCTTGTCTGATAGATGTAAGAAATGTTTCAATTGTATTTATAAACATATATTTACTATAATGAAGTACTATGTAGTATATATGCGGGACAACTCGGACCCAAGCAAAAACGCAAAAGCTTATAAGCATGATTAAAGGGTCCGAGGCTAAGGCCTGCCCTAGTCAAATCGAATCTAAGTAAATTCACACCTGCTAATAATTTGATATCTATTTTTTTAATTATTATTAAACATTTTCATAATTTTTATTATAATTATTGATTATTGGCATTGCAGGCTTCAGCAATAATCAAATAGCAATTATAAACTTTATATATGATTATATATATTTATATATATTTGTGTGTATTTATACAATTATGACAGAAACTCATTTAATTTTTGTGGTTTTCAATACCATCATTATTATTATTTATCTACATTGTCATTGACATTGTGATTAATTTAAATGAAGTGGAGTACTGACACTGACACTGTTGCTAATAATAATATTCTATCCATTAATGATTATTGTTTATTAATGATTATTATATTACTAGAAATTGATAATTTAGTTGGAAATACATTATAAATAGAAAATAAATGTTGAATCCTACAAATAAAGCATATATCTACCTCTCAGATGTTTCCAGAAATAATATAAAACATTAAATCATGTTTTCTTGCCTTTTTTTAACTTTTAAGTTTATAAAAAATTCATATAATAATTTTATTGTGAAGTGTACATGCCCCTGACCCTGTCTATATTATAGGACTCAAGAAAGATTTAGACCCAAGTCAATTTGGACCTGAAATCTAGTATAGACACTATATTTAATTTTTATAGTAGACAATGAAAATTAAATTGTGTATACTATATAGATTGCAGATTAATTTGGGTCTGAATTGACTTGTCACTTGGGTCCAAATAATCTTCAAGTCTTATAATGTGCCGACACATATTTAGGATTTTGCCAGGGTCATGCACACTTTCCAATACAATTATTACATGAATTTTAAAATTCATTCTAAACTTTAACCTTTTCTTTACAGGTAGCACATTATTATGTTAGTATGCAAAACAAATGATGTTTAAGCAGCATGTCACACAAATACTATGCCATGGCTTTATTATATGCAATATATATAATTTATAAAATATATATTCAATTGTAATCAATGTGAAATGGCTTATATTACTTACTGGACAAGTAATTAGCTCATTAATCTAAACCCTACTTAATAAATATGAAAATAATTCTCATTGGTCAAGTTCAGCCATCTGTTCTCTTTTACTTACAATGCATTGATATAATTCCAACATAATTCTAGCTCATTTCTAATTGGCTAATATGATTTATATTTTTGTATTGATTTGTTTGAGTAAACACCAATACTCGCAGGGTTCTCACCACTCGGGAAAACAGAAATTTACCTAGGTTTTTGAGTTTCATTGGGAAATCGGGAATTTACCTAGGGTTTTGTGATTTAGCCTAGGTTTTTAATTTTTTGTTATATGTGATTTATTTATAATACAATGACACAATACAATGTATTATAAGTATTATTTATTAAAATGTATTATGACCCATGGATTCTTTATGTTTTCAGCAGTAACATTTATTGAGATGGACATAATATGCTATGGTAAAATAATTTGATTGTCTATAACAACAAGACTATTAACAGGACTATACAACATTATGCATATATTTATATATATACCTAAATGTATTAAAATGCTACCAAGGTCAATATTTTGGGTGAAATGGTCAAGGCAGTCTCATTATCTAGCAAAAAATACAATGATGAGGAAGCATGCAAAAAAAAGGCAGCTGAGCAAGTCCAAAAACAGAAAGCTGATGATGATAAAGTTGATCATCTCCATCAACGAAGGAAGTGTATTACAGCAGACATCACTGGCCTTAATGAAAAGGCTTTTCAGTTGGCCGCGGAAGCATGTTGGAAGAACAGTAATAAAACATTCCAGGAATCTCATGCACTGACTTGCCGAACAAGAGCTCTAAAGGACAAATTTTGCAAGTTAGGTAATAGCATTGCTGAATTACGACAAAAGCAAAATAACAAATGATTGAATTCTTTGTATATTCTTCACATACATTTTTGAAACCTGTTAGTTGTATTATTTTATATTGATTTTACAGAATTATAACAAAAGCAAATTACAATTGATTGAAGTATTTGTATATTCTATATATACATGTATATTCTGTATATATAGTTTTTGTTATTTTGCTGTGGTATTAATTATTTTAATAATATGAGCTACATCAATCAATTAAACATAGTTGTGTAAATAATAAAAGTTTTCCTTCTTTTTACTAGTATTCTCTAGGAAAAGTCCAATTTCTTTTAAGCAAATACCTATATTTTTAAATCAGAAAATCAGGAATTTGATTCTTTAAAAAAGTGAGAACCCTGCACTCAATATATTTTACTAACAGTTGTTTCATTTCAAAGTTTGCAACTATTTTTATTGCCTCAAACATTTTTAACTATCATTGATTATATTATTTGTGTGTATATCTATTTGGTATTTTATTAGTAGATCTATATTGATACCAATAGTATCAGTTATCAAACTTATCTGAAAGTTAATCTATTTCATTACTTTCTTCAATTTGGAGAAATTTTGTCAGCTATAAAGATATAAATGGTTTTATAGACAGTGCTGTAGGCTTAGCCTTAGTTCCTGATTGGATACAGGCAATATAGATGAATGGGATGATCTTCTTCCCCATTAAATAGGATGTGGTATTGGATAAGGATGGCCTTTGCAAAGGTCAATAATTAAGAAATTGATTTTGTCAATACAGTTATGAAGGAGTTATATAATCATCTTTTTTATGCATATCCTGAGAAAGCTGAAGACAGTTTATTATTGTTGACAAAGGTTAGTAACATATATTATATAATTATGTTTGTTATTATAAATGTATGTGTTTGTTATTGTTATATTTGACATTATATTATAAAGACTTTCAGCCTTTTATATTTGCAAAATAAAGAACAAACAGAAAATCTTCTACAGTTTTGAGAGGCCTACATATAATCGATTCTGACAGACAATCCCAACATGGCATTTCATGTTCAGGGCAACCCAATTCTCAGTTGGTACCCATTTTGCCCAGCACACAAGCAACAATGACAAGCCCAGGAGATGTTGGAAATGTTTTTACAGATTAGGGCAGCAAAAAATAATGCAACATTTTTACTCTGCCTTTCTGAAAAATACAAACTTGTGTATGAAGAAATCTTTCAGGCTTATCATAACTTACAAGTTTTTTGGTTATAATATTTTGTATATATTTTTGCTTTATATTATGATTTATTATTGCTATGATACTAAATAATACATTGGATTATGTGCTTTTTTCTATGTGTATACACCATGTTTTCTCTTCAAATATTTTTCATTTGTACAACTATTGTATACTTACAGCTTGTTTTGACTTGTATAGTTTATTATTGGTATGAGCAATAAAATGAATGATATACATAATTTTTTACCTCTATTTTTGTTAAATTTATTATTTATGTTCATGTCAGTCAATACTTAATTAGTATACTATAATACTATAATACTTCGGATTTATTGTATTATAAAAGACAAAGTTATACAGTATTTGTGATTTTTACTGTCATCAAAATAATATGCTTTGCAATAACAAGCAATTGACATGTTAGGATCACCCCTTAGGATATATTTTGAACTATAGGAATGTGTAGGTGTTAACATAAATGCAGGTAAAAACACACATGTGATATGCCTGTAAAAACAAGGTTAAGGATGAGTAAACATAATTTATTGTTTTGAATAATACATGGAAAAATCTTAAAGACACACACAATTTTAATATTTAAGGATATATAGATATATTAGAATTTTTATATTTTACTTATAAAAAAGTTTAAAATGATGAAAACAAATGCTGCTTATTTAAGGGATGAATTTATATTAATTTGATCTTGCAGTAATATTTAATTAGTTCAGATAAACAAACATGATCTATAGTTTTAATTAAATCAATATAATTTGTAACTTTATACATTATTTTTAACTACAATTTATTGAATTAATAATTTAATATACTAATACCATTTGTTATATTTAATCAAATATTTAATTACAAGTTTTTTATATATATTAATTTTTTATGTATTTAACTAATATATTATTAATTAATGTATTTATTTATGTATTTATAATTATTCATTATGATAAAAAATTAACTTTATATATTTTTTTGATCTTATAATTCATTGGTAAAATTTGTTAATAACTTAATAATGATTAAATAGATTTTTTTTCTTAAAATAGTAGCCTGTTCATCAATGCACTTTAATTAAATACAATACATTTGTTTAAAAATCAGCTATTAAATTTGGTAGCACATATTTCATAAATCGAATAGCTGTTATCTAAAGATGTTCTATTGTTTTTTTTATTTAACAGTGTCATGCATGCATATGTTATGTAATTGTTATATCTGATCAAACATACATGGATAAATATACATTATTGAATATTCAATAAACTATATTATTTTTCCAAACCCTATTTCAAATATTTTTTAACATAAAAATAGTATTTAAAAAAAATTGAGACCAGGGAGATAGAAAACATTAAATCATGCTTATTTGCCCTAATATTCAATGCTTTAATTTATGTTAGATACTAGATTACTAGATATCTTGTAAGCAGGTATGCAATTGTGATTATAGCTGCAAGGTTGTGTAACACTGACATAAGAGATAAAGTGTGCGTGCATATATAAAAACGTTTAATTTTAAAAATTTCCTTTTTCTTATATTTTATCCAGTAAAAGTTTAATCAAAAGGGTGCCTCCCATGATCAGGGGCATGCATGTACATAAATATGGGCCTGATATGCATGCATGCCCCTGGCTTAGCCCTAGGCAAATAGGTGTCATGTTAACTTCTTATTATTTTAAATATAATTCAGTTAAATAAGAAGCATAATTTTTATATAATTTCATTTATTGTTTTTTGTAATTTATATTGAAACAAAACTATAATTTATAACAATTTAACTCACCCCCTGTCCACATTAATTTTAATGCTTTTTATATAATTTACATCAGTATATCTTGAAATATCTTCAAAATTAATAATTTATGTATGATAAAAAAACCTTGTTTTATTCAACAAACATATATTTTTACTTAATAAGTAAACACTAAGCATGTACAAACTTGTACAACAATGTATTATAATACTTAGCAATAATAAAGTAAACCATTGTCTTTATGTTTAAACATTATATTTATAAGTATAATATTATATATTAAATATCTATAAAATGTATCACTTAATATTTTAAAAGTTACTTATAACTTATGGAAAACATTTTAAAAATAGTGCATATATAAATTTATCAAAAACAGTAAGGTCAAATATAAAGAGCTTTAGTTACTTTTTCTACTATTTATATTTATTTTTGATTACATCATCAATGTTTTATATTAAAGCTATTAAACTAATATATGTATAATATATATATTATAATATAATTATAATATAATAATAACTATATAAAACTATATCTATGCTGCCTGGAGTTTACACCCCCTGACTTTTTACTTCAGGATATTATCAAGAATAAAGTTTATTTGTACAATCCTTATACAATTTTTCTACCGAAATTAGCCTTTACTGAATATATCAACTCAATTAATGTTGATATTTGTAATAAAGCATGCCAATAGAGTGAGACTAATTGTTGAAAAAGACAGTACTTAGAAAATTAGTGATTATTCATTTCCCTGTTTAGAATTGTTTATAGGTTTATTCAATAAACTTTTATATAAATAAATGTGCTTTATTTTTTTGGATATTTATAATGATATTTAATTTAGCATTACTTTATGACTACCCTGTCTTTCAATGTAATAGTTTTATGTATATGGTATCAATTTATTATGTTATTCACCAGTCCATAGCGAGTCCAGTCAATAAACATTAAGCTACAAGCTAAAATTCAAATGCACAATGAAAATAATATATTATTAATATCTATTATTATTACTTAGTAAAATAGTCACACTGCAACATACTTTTTATATATATAGATACATTTTGCTTGAATTGTTGTGTAGTCTGCACATTCCATAATGAAAATACTAATTTGTAATAATATACTTATTACTAAATATATATCTATAAATAATCATAATTCCATTTAATATGATTGAAAATTCTCTATTGCTTTAAGATATCAATTTATATACATTCTAATTATAATTTTATTAACATATTAATGTCTGTGTTAGTAACTACTATTTTTATTTTATGTATTTATTAAAAATATACAATTGTGATGCTTATAATTAAGACGAACTATTTATATTATCTAATCATTTAATAAATGATTAGATTCACAATACAATAAATATTTGATAATTTACCAGGCATACATTAAACATATATATATATTTATTAGAAATAGATAAAAATAAATAAACTTAATCTTTAGATGTGCTATATATGTTGATATTTTTATTCTCATACATAATTATTTTATTTGCAATACCCTTAAATAAATACAAATTATAATATAAATCATAGCATTTAAATATTATGTGCATTGATTAAGTCAATTTTTAATTAACATATGTAATACTATTAAAAAAGTAAATTTTCTATTTGTGGAAGTTATTTTTTAAGAGATTGATGGAGGTTCACAGAAGACCTATTATCTCCCTAAATGCACAATTGATTTATCAAACGTTTTTTTATAAAATATGTGATTAATATAGGATTGGTATCCCTCTATAAAAACTTCAGAAATTTATGAAATATTCAAATTTCATGAATTTTGGGATATTCTGTAAATTATTAGTTAATAATTATTTGCCAGTTTCAGGAACTCAGGCAATTTCAAGATTCATAATTAAATGATTAACTGCTTTTTCTATACAAAAAATATACAATTATAATTTATTTTATTGAGAATATATTGTAAATAATGTTTATTTTTGTTTAAACACTGAACTAAAAATATTTCTAAACTTGTTTTGATATCTTATTACATATTTATTTGTAGGGGTCCTAATGCTGTGTCAATAAAAAAAATTAGTATGAGAAAAAATTGCATGTTTATTTTAAATTATTCATTACTAAAATGTTTTTTCTTCAATTAAAACTATTGTTTAATGTTGTAATAGCATGTGCTCTATTTAATAATTCGTAAATTACATAATTTGAAAAAGCTGAGATGCATAAGCTATTAAAACTGTCACCGATATGTTTGAGAATCAATAAAGCTATTATTTTATGCTATTACTAACTGACTATACTCTCTATCCAACAATATCTGCAGTAAACCTCCCCACACGCAATGAACCTCCTGAGCGCCGCCTCGCCATCCAGTCTCCGACTGGACATGCTCAGCCCACTCAAAATCACCCCCTCGGTCTCGCCGCTACAAATTCGTGACTCAAAACCCCCGTCTCCCGCCGCCGCTACCATCGGCACATGCCACTTCTCCTCCGAATATCGTAGCACGCGCCACCCCTTGGACAGTTCACCGCCAGCAGCGCCCCTGAGCTCCTCCTCGTCGACCAGTTGCGTCCATTCGTCTGTCGTATCGTCCCTGCGGGAAGACGGCGGAGATTCCTGTTCTTCACCTCAACAGTCGTGCAGAGATGTCAACATGATGTTGTCGACGACGCCGGCCCACTACACCAGTCCTGAGTCGGCCTTCCATCGGTACCAGAACAATAAGTCGGAGGACCAGTTTTGTCAGGTCTGTGGTGACCGGGCGGCTGGATTTCATCAGGGAGCCTTTGTCTGTGAGGCATGTAAGGTAAGTGCGCTCTGCTCTGTCACCCGAATACGTTAGTATTCTTAGTAGCGTTCCTAAAGTTCCAGAAAACAGCACGAAAAGTCATGAAGTATTTTTTATATGCAGTGTTTTGCCACTCATGCAATTTCAAGATTTAAAAAAATGCACAGAATTATTTTATTATGAATATTTAATTGTTCATATAAATAAATATTAATATTTTTTCTAATCGATTTCGTTTCTGTCAAAATAATTTGCTTGTTTCAAATAATATACTTTTTTTTCGTATTATTCATTCTAGACAAGCAGTTATAAATATTGTTGTCGTTTTTTTACATTTTATAGATAATCCACAAATTGTACGGATTTAATGCAACTTATACAAGTATTATATGTCATTATATTAATGATCGCAAGAAGCTTGTCTTATATTCACTTTGGGTTCCAGTTCATATCGGTTTCCTTTTCTAGATGTTATAATATGCTTCAAATCGAAGAATTTCAATAATATTAAATAAGGTAGTGGAAACATTGTATTGATGATTTTTATATATGAAAGGTAATGATAGAGCGATATTTTTTAATGCAAACTACCATCCTGTGCTTTCTAAATTTTCATCCCTAACGCTACTATAAATCTTAAGTAGGTTTAGGCTTAACTATATCTAACAAGACTGCTTGGAATTTGAGCAGTCTAGTAGAAGATTAGATGTACTTATAAGGTCCTTGTTTTGTTTTTGTATAGTGTCTAAAAATAACCACGATATATTGGTAGTGCTAATAGTTACTCAGTTAAACTTGTGTTTTCAACTTTTCCTGAAATCAAGTGTTAAATCATTTTATAAACCATAATTATTGTACTTCTTATTTTGGGTAATGATGACAGTGCAAATGTAGCAATAAAGCACCAGTTCCAGTATAGTTTGAGACCAACTACTATTATGATAGGAGATAAATCAATATAATATTTAACTGATCAAAGGAAACTATTTCTAGCCTATTAGTTCAGTTGTGCCAGAATATTATGTGATTGTTACTTTATAAAACTCTTAGGATGTAAGGTTACTAACTGCCTTTATATTTATATAGTGATCTGACGAATCCGAGGGTGGTTGTATATTTTTATACATGAATTGTATAATGTCGCGATATGTCACGCAATAGTTGTTCATAATCAATGATGCAATTGGAAGATAGAGATTCACAACCGATAAAATAACACTGATTACTAAATAAGACTAACTTACAATAGTTTCATGTTATGTACAAAAACAGGGTTCCCACTGCCTTGGAAAACATGAAATTGTCAGGAAATTTAGGTATGCCTGGAAAAGTCAAGGAATTTGGCATGTGGTCAGTGAATTTTAGGTATTTTTAAATATAAAAGAGAAGATGACACAAGCATCTAGTAGCATTTCAGAGAAAATGGTTACTCTGAAACACAGGCTATGGCTTTACTTTTCTGTTAACTTCTGTTTTCTACTAAGTGAATTTATACTTATGTAATTGTATTGCTCTTGTTAATTCATAATAATTTGTGAAGTGTGCTTCACAATTTAAATAAAGAGGCGAAATATTTGTATTGTGTAGGGGAGGAGGATCCAGACAACAACAAAAAACTTCTGCATTTTACATGGAAAATATGTTTAAAACCGGGAAAAGTTAGAGAATTTGATTTGCCTAAATGAATGGGAACCCTGAATAACCACATTTTGATATTGTCGCTATGGCGATTGTGTGGTTATTATTGCCCTTTGTATGTCAGAATTGTGTTCTTATTAAGAAAATTTCTCTTTTTTTATTATCAATTTTAATGACAACTACTCCCGTCATATCGCTCGCAGTATATATAAATATAATTGTAGTCATAACATGTTTATTAATTAGATTTCATTTTCCCAATCGCAAACATAAAATTTTGGAAGTCTGGATGAAAGATTTTTCTCGCTCTACTAAAGTCGGTTATTTAAATTAGTGCTTTTTCTCTTAAAGCACCATGTAACGTCCAGTTAAAGACAATTTTAGTTACAATTCTTATTTCTGCCTTTCCAAGTCACCATTACTTTGATGTTGTGGACATTACTTTTTGAAGCCATATTTAAGTTTAGAATGTAATATACAAGATGCTGGCAATAAAATGTTTATGCCACCCCGTTCCCCTCTATTTCATATTCGAGTGTATAGACCGCAAAGGGGAGTTAAAGTGCGTCGAGATTCTAAACTAATTACAAGCCAACAACACCTAGGTGTGTATATATGGATACTAAATTATGCGAATAGAATTTCTGGCACTGATTAAAGACGCCGAACTGGTTTCAAACTGGTAATTTTAATATATGCTTTTTATGCCACATTAATGTGCCGTGTAGATTATAAAAATATTCTGCTTTTGCGCAGGCAGCACATATAATATATCTTATTAAACATATGATGGTCTTGAAGAAGGGCTACAGCTGCAGTGGCAATAAATTTGTAAATAACGAAATAAATACAGGCGACGTTTACATATTAATGTACCTATCGATGCATTTTATTAAAAATGTAAAAATTAAATTGTGAGATATCCTTTCAGTAATTAAAGGTGAGAGTGGTTCTTTTAATATAATGTAAATTTGTGAATTCATTTTGATAGTAATGTGTGCGTCGTGTTATATTAGTTAATATACTACAAAGATTAAATTGTATCGTTTGTGTTAAACAACTATTATGCTTCTTTTGAAGGTCTTCTTATGTTTATAATTAATCCTTTAACTTAAACATATTAAGGTATTTTAACTATTTTTTTGTTGTTGGTTATTAAAGTAAATAACAATAGATAGAATAGATAAATGTATTAATAGGCTACTAGTAAAATAAAGCAAATGAAAAAACTTGTTATTTCGTAATATGTGTAATACTATAGACTATTGAGGTTTGTTGAATAAATTAAAGTAACACCTAGTTGCTAAGAAAACTAAAAACATAACATTTTATTAAAATACATACGTTTGTTTGATTATCGAATTGTCAGATGTTTTGGCACATGTTCAAAATTTTTTGTGTATGTTATTGGTGTCATATCTTTGATAACACGTTAAAAATCGGTATAATATAGATATTGCCAAACGATTAGAAAATCGTTGTACTATAAACAAAATGACGCTTTTATCTAAATCGTTCACCTTACATATACGATGTTTAAAAAATAGATATTGGTTTTGCTGTTGTTATATTTTATACTTCTATTAGATTATCGAAAAAATATGTTGCTATTCCCATTTATTTGGAATACTACGAAAGCTTGAAACTCTATTTATGAACTATTACACTATTATGAATTCTATTTATTTATTTGTAAGTTTGTCCTATGTAATTTAGCTAACATTAAAGTAACTACAGGAGTCTCTATATATACGGCAGTTACTTAGGTCTGTTTCCCTTCTCCCTACTTGTAGTCTCTTTCTATTGAACTGGTAGTCTTATGTAGTTATATGTTTTCCCTTTTTTCGGCTATTTTAATTAATTTGGTCATAATATATATTATTGTTTTACCTAATTTTATCACTCGAATCATGCACATCATCTACTCTCACTTTTCAAAATGTTTCCATATAATCCATATTTCTCAGCATTTTTAAATATTAAAATTTTATTGTAATAATATAGGATACCACTCTCACTATCTGAAAGTTATCAATATCATACGCTAACTATCTTATTAATATATACAGATACTTTGTTCATGGCTATTTCAACACCATTTCCGTAAAAATGATAATCTCGCATTTCTATATCAACAAATGATAATCCTATCAAAAAGAGTGTATTCCACCACCCCTTCCCATCGTCAATATTTGCTCATGTTTCGTTCACTACACTTTTGTACACTAATACCTTTTATTTTATTAGACTTATCTTTCACTTCTTCCCTATGCCTCTCAGAAATTCTTCTCCCGTCACTCGAATCAGAAGCAACAGGGCTACAGCAGCTGTCCTTCTGGGGGCCAGTGTGTTGTTAGCCAGAAGACCAGGAGCAAGTGTCAGGCCTGTCGTTACCAGAAGTGCCTTCAGGTTGGCATGACTACCAAAGGTGGGTTGACTGAATTGTACTTCACCGGCTTGACCTGTTGTGGACTTGTAGGACTTTGTTGCAGTCCATAAAATACACAAAATACAAGAATACTATAACATTTAATAATTGAAGTATCATGGTTGATTGTAAAGATTTAAAAATATCAGCAATATTTTTCCCTGGGGTATTTTTTTTACAACTGCCACATCAGTATTGAAAATGAAGCATAGTACCATACTAGTTGTAGTATTAATATGGAAAGTTCATACTATTTCAGAATATATTACAAAGAGAACATCTATTTTGTGTATTTTAATTTACTATGATCTATTTTCACTCCAAACTATTATTTGTAGAACAAATCAAGGGACTAGGTTCTATTTGGGTCAAATTAAATACTAAATGCCGATTCATTCTGATCTAGTAAACTTGTTACGCATTTAAAAAAATCTGACCCACGTATTTAGTCACTTTATGATACAGCATGTCTGGTTCAGTTCATTATATGAACCAAATATCCGACATATAGTAAAACGGATAATATCAAAATATAAATGATAACATTACTTTACACATAATATCGGAATGTGATAAAATCGGGAGAATATCAGATTTTGTTGTCCTGAATTGACCAGTCTTTTCCAACAATATGTTGTCCAAACCGCATTCTGCGCTTTTCCGGTTTTTGACATGTGATTTCCGATGTTGTTTCATCGACAAATCTTTTTTTAAATTATTAAAATTAACAGACAAAGGCTATGCCACTCCAGCCTAATTCGTCTTAAACAGTATAGATAATATTATTATGCATACCATTTCATTGAATTGATAAATCTGTCTCTATCCTTTTCTTACATTGCACCCGTTAACCCCACCCCCCATTCCGTTTTCATACTCTCCCTTCATCACTCTGTCTGTCTCTCTCTCTCAACTCGCCGCAAAATCGATATTTGACCCCGACAAGAACGGTTCTTTATTCTACCCTCGGTAATGTAAAGTATACTGTCTATACTGTCACACTACTCGAGATAGGAGAGAAAGAAGAAGCCGCCGCACTATAGTGTTTGTGTGTCTTGATTTAAGCTAGTAGTTTACACTTTCTATATAATTATTATATAATATGCATTCTTTCGATGATTCCACCGATCACGGTTTTGGTTTCTTCAGTTGGGTTAAGAAAGCTCTTGTTGGGGTGCTTGTTGTTCTCCAGTGAGTCACTTTCTATATAACGTGCTGAGCTGCAGACAAAGTACTTTAGTTGGTTCTATAATAACATTAAAGAACGTTTATATACAAAACTATGCTTTCAACAGACGGTGTTCGACTAGCTGTTTGCATTTTTAATACCAACGATATACCTATTAATAGAATTCGCTATACACCTTTAATTCTTGTAGTGGAGAGAGTCTGTCGAACAGAAGATATGCCCACCCACCAATATAGTGTTTAATTCTGATGGGATTCCAGGTTTGAAATAGTGACATGTACACTACACTTTACTAATCTATTGAGTCTGTTGTATAAAAGCGCCGATCTGAAACAGATGTCAGTTACTATCGGCTTCATGCAAGTCAATTATATAAATGAGATAAGCTTCGAATGGCCTCTTTTGTCATCAATAACCATTGCTCACTGTTATCTTTTTAATATTCATAATTCTGGTTAGATAACTGATGCGAATTCTTTGACAGGTAGACGGCGCACGTTATGAACCCGTAAAAACAGGATATTGTTATATTCGCTGTTTGGTTACGACCTTAATGTCATGCAATTCAATAGATCATTATTCAATTGAAGATATTGCTTTATTGCATTTATAATGCAAGTACCTTCTGTATTTCACATTTTAAAGAATGGTGCTAAAGGAACTTTAGACTTTAGCTACTTAGACTTACTGGTAAAATTTGTTTTGAAATGTGACAGATTTTTTCGTAAATTTTCGCAAATTGATACTGTTTTAACGTCTTAGTAATTGTATATGACTTGTTTGGAGGGCTAAGAAGGCAGTTGTTTCTTATCTTTCCGGTGCAGTAAGCCATTTCAAAGTACCGGTTGGGTTAACTCCAATGGTTATCAGGATGATTACGCTCGGTTAAATCTCGTATG
>JAUZND010070158.1:0-17142 GCA_034780555.1 Coelogynopora nodosa | reverse complement strand
GTTTTTATACCGGAAGCATACAAATTTAAACAAACAAATAAATAAATTATTGGTAAAGAAACCCCGTTTTAATCATCATTTAATAATAATACATTAATATAAAGTTACTAATAATGAGTACAAGATATCATACTATTGTATTTAATTCAGATACATAAAAATCTGAAAGTGGCGGATTCGCCCCGTGGCGAAATAAGGACATCATAAAAAAGTAATTAATGTATTATTTCATAATTTAATGATGGGATATGATACAAATATGTTTATTACAAAATGAATAGAAGAAAAAAATAATATAACAAATAAAAATATTACCAAGAGCATCAGAAAAAGATATTTCATTTAAATATCAAAGATTAGAGTTTAAATATTCTTCAAGTTTTTTTCAAGATACTTTAGAAAATGTTTCAAAATCATTATCAGATTCACAAATGGAATTAACTCGATCATTTTTTTTCCAGATGAAGAAGAATTTCAATTAGTAAGACGAAAAGGAATTTATCCTTATAATTGGATGGATTCTTTATTAAAATATGATTATACAGAACTTCCATCAAAAGTAGAATTTACAAAAAATAATGAAGACTAAATTTCTGATAAAGATTATGAATTTGCTCAAAAAGTATTAAAAAATTTAATTGTAAAACATTTAAAGATTATCACATCTTATATCAAAAAATTGACGTTTTATTATTATCTGATTGTATAGAAAATTATAGAAAATTAAGTTTTAAATATTATGGAATAGATCCAACACATACTTATGGAATTCCTGGATTAAGTTGAGAAGCTGCATTTAAATTTATAGGAGTAAAATTAGAATTAATGAATGATTACGATATGCATCTAATGATAGAAAAAAGGAATAATAGGTGGATTCTCTGGTGTATTAGGAAAAATATATGTAAAATGTTATAATGAATATATTTCTAAAGAAAGAAAAGAAAGACAAAAAAAGAGAGAAGAAATAAGAAAAGAAAGGGAAAAAATGAAGAAGAAAAATCTGATGAAGAATCTGATGAAGAATTTGATGAAGAATCTGATGAAGAAGAATTTGATTAAGAAGAATCTGATGATGAAGAATTTGATGATGAAAAATCTGATGATAAAGAATCTCCTAAAAAATCTGATGAAGAATGTCTTGAAGAATCTCCTGAAAAAGAATCTAAATCTTTTTCCGAATCTGAAGAATCTCCTCAATTTCAACTTCTTGATGAAAACAAAATTGTGTAATCATTAAAGAAGATCAGAGGATTTAACAAAAAAAAGAAAACCAGATAGTTTATCAATAAAATATTTTTTTTAAATACAAGAATTAGAAAATCAAAGGAAAAAGAAATCAAATTTTGTTATAAAACTCGATACGAATAATTTATATGGAAAAGCAATGATGGAAACATTACCTGTTGGAGAATTTGAATGGGAAAATCTATTAAAAGAAAATGGAAAATAAGATCTACTAAATATATTTTACATCAAATTTATAATGATGAAGACAGTAGTAGATATATCTTAGAATGTGATATTGAATTATATGAAAAAACAAAATGGCTAACACATAAATTTCGAATGTTTCCATTAAAAAGAAAAAAATTAAATATAAAGAATTATCTCCTTATCAAAAAACTTTAATTAGTAAAAAAACATATATTCCAATTCCAAAATTAGTTTAGATTTACATAATAAAAAAATATGTTATACATTATAGAATACTAGAATATTATATTGAATTAGGAGCAAAAGTTACTAAAATTTCATAGACTGATTTCATTTTATCCAACATATAGGTTAAGGCCATACATTGAATTAATACAAAAATGAGAGCATTAGCAAAAACAATTTTTGGAAATGAATTATTTTAAAAATTTAAATAATTCATTCTCCAGAAAAACAATATAAAATATTAGAAATAGACTAGATGTTTTTTTGATAAATGATAAAGAAAAAGCTATTAAATTATAATCAAATCCTTTTACATGAAGATTTAACATTGATTTATAAAAATCCTTTTACATGAAGATTTAACATTAATTAAAAAAAATCCTTTTACATCAAGATTTAACATTAATTAAAAAAAATAAACTATAAGTTACATTTAATAAACCATATTATATAGGACTCACTATTTTAGATTTATCAAAATTAATTATGTATACATTTTTCTACGATGTAATTCTTAAAAATTGGAAACCAGAAAATGTAAATTTATTGTATCATGATACAGATAGTTTTTTCTTGAAATATTTACTGAATATGTTTATAAAGATTTAGAAAAAATAGAAGATTACATAGATGGAGAGCCTACTAAGAAAGTTTTGAAAGGAATTTTACGAGCAGTAGTAAAAAAAATTACTTTACAAGATTTTGAAAAACTTTTATTTGAAAATGAAACAAAAACTGAAACAATGACCAAATTTACAAGTGTCTCATTTTCAAGTTCACCTTAAAGAATACACTCAAAAAGGTTTATGTAATTTTGATAATAAAAGATATGTAGGAGATAAAATAAATACTTCACCATTTGGAATAATTTTTACAGATATATATGATGCAATAGATGAAGAAAAAGTATAAATTTTTAAAGAAAAAGAAATTACAAAAGAAGATATTTTATTAAAGAAAAGATTAGATAAATCTAATGAATTAATAAGACTTCAATTTGAAAATGAAGAAAGATTGAAAGAATAAAAAGCTTAAAAATAAATTGAAAAGGAAAATAAGAAGAAATAAAAACTTAAGGATAAAAAACTTGATAAGAAACTTGATAAGAAACTTGATAAAAAAGTTTAATACAAAACTTGAAATAAAAAAGATTGAAAAACTACTTAAGAAAATAAAATCAGAAGAATTAGAATCTTCTTCTGATGAAATTAATAAAGAACCTAATGAAATGGATTGGAACAGAATAAAATAAATAATGACAATAAAGAAGATTCTGATTGGGAAGAAGAAGAATAAGATAAAGATGATTTTTTGATAGTTTAGAAATCAATTAGAATTAAGGAAATTATTTGGATGTTAAACTATTTTTATAAAAATGAGTGAGAAATTATCAAAAAAAATATCTCAGAAATTAACTGAAGAAAAATTAACTGAAAAAATTCCAATTGTGAAAAAAACATTAAATACACATATGAATTTTATGGATTTATACATTAAATAATTTTTCACAAAATAATAAAAATAAATAAATAAATAATAAATAAATAAAAATGTTCACAATAATCTTTGACAAAATAATAAAAATAATGAAAATATTACTTTAAAGTTGATTTTGCTTCTTCTTTTTTGTCGTTTCATTCTTTCTAACCTTGATTTATTTTTCTCATCATCCCCCGTATTTTCTAAAATTTTACTTTTGGTTTTTTCTAACCACTCCTCGTTAATATTTCTATCTTTTCTTATCATTTATTTTCTGTTAGTAATTCAAAATTATTATCTCTCATAAAAATAAAATATTTTTTTACAGCAGGAAGCCCTGCAGTCAATTATTCGTCTTTTTTTGCTTGAGTTGCCATTGCTTGTTTTTTTAAATCTTTAACATTTGCAATAACTTCTTCTATGAATTCTTCATCATCTTTCATTAATTTTATTGCGAGATCAATTTTAAAAAAAAGGATTTTCTCTTTAATTTGAAATACTTATTTTATCTTTATTTCTTAACTTTTTTATTTACTAAATTATCCAAATAATTTCCATCTACAATTTCTTCATCACTATCTACATTTTCTATATTTTTATTTACCAGCTATTTGATCTTTATTTTTTCTTTTTCTATAAGTTTTATTTTGAGTTTTTGTTTCCTTTTTAAAATGTTTCTTTTTATCTGAAACTTGAACTGCTACTTCTTTTCTAGATAAATTTATTTAAATGTTTTTAAATATTTCTATTATATTTTTGTTATATTTATTATATTTTTGTTATATTTATTATATTTTTGTTATATTTATTATATTTTTGTTATATTTATTATATTTTATATATATATTATTTATATATATATATGTTATATATATTATATTTATTTTCATTATATTTTAATATTATTTTTATTAACATTTTTTATTATAACATTTGATGCATCTAATTGATCATATTTACTCAATCCTGTAGTTCATTTTAACAAATTATCTGAATTTTGAGTAGTAATTTTTAAGAAAACTAAATGAGATCTAAATCGATCCAAATCGATCCAATAAAACTTTATTTTTTTTAAAAAACTTTAAAAAACTTTAAAAACTTTAAAAAACTTTAAAAACTTTAAAAAACATTTTAAAATATTTTAAAACTTTAAAAAACTTAAATAAACCTAATGAAAATTTAAAAGAAAAATAAAGGAATTAAGGAATTTTCCCCTTTTTTTAAATATCTAATTTTAAAATATTTACATGTAAATTCAAATGTAAATTTGTTTTCTCTAAAAAAGATTTTTATTCTTCAATTTCTTTTTTTCTTTTTTAATTATTATTTCTACTTTCGTTTTATCTTTTTTAGAAAGAGATATTTTAGTATTTATTTTTTTTCAAATTCTTTATAAATTAATTTATCAAATGTTTCAAGTTCTTCTAAAGAAAAAATTTTATCATTTTTACATTTTTCAATAAAATAAAAAACTTTATTTGCTTTCTTTTCAAAAGATTCATCTTTTTTATTAAATTGTTCAACTTTTTTATTTATTAATCCAAATTGTAGACTATTATAAATAATTACTTCAATAATAGGTATTCTAGCAAACGTTACATGTAAATATGTTGTAATTATAATAATTCCGGAAGATAAAATAATTGTTGAAATAGGTGCGAGAGCGATACTTGAAACATAAAAATATGTTATAATATTTCCTGTTTTTTTCCCATTAGTTTTTAATTTTAAAATAATGGTCTATTTTATCTTTTAAATATTGACATTTTGAAATCATGAATTTTATTCTTTCTTTATTTCTATTTAAATCATTTATTGAAATAGGATTTGCGGAGTCTTCTAAATTTCTCAAATCAGGATAAAGAGATTTTTCATTTTCTTCTGGAAAATTTTATGTTTCCATTTTTTAAATTATATTGAAAAAAAATTTACTTTGAAAGTAAAAAAAATAAATTAGCTTTTTCCTAAAGATTTTTAAATGCGTTTTCGCTTTAATATTAAAAAAATAAAATCTTTTTTTTATTTTCATTTAATGAGAATCCATGCAATAATGAAAACATATAGATTCTTTTATAAATCCAGAAATTGATAAAAACCTAAAACTATTTTAGAAACCCAACCTATTTCCCATCTTGTTTCAGTAAATAATTCTTGATTATTATTATAAAATGTTATCTTTCTACCTTTTCTTGTAAAAATATGAAGATTATGTAGATTATTATTAGGAAGATTTAAAAGTGGATCTAAATGTCCTCCTGAAATATTTGTATTATCAACTTTTATATAATTCATAAGAGAATTATGAGAGTTACCGATCTCCTAACTATTATGTTTATTTCTTATAATACAAGAATTTGCTTTAATTAAAAAAAAAAGTAAAATCTTTATTGTAAGGATGGCTAGATTATATAAAAGATTTATAAAATGTATTCCATATTTATCAGAAAAAAAACATGTTTATTAGTTTTTACTAGTTTATTATAGACTAAATCTATTGGATCTGTTAATCTATATTGTATTATAAATGGATTATCTATAATTTTTAATCCATTATAATAAAAACTTGATATCTAAAATGTTGGAGAAAAAGAATCTAAAATATATTTATAATTTAAGTATCTTTCTAAAGCAGAAATAGGAAAATTAAATCGAGAGGAAGTTTCATAATTTCTTCTTTTTTTATTTCATAATCATTTGCTGTGCCAAATTTATTTGTAAGTGCCATAAAAAGTTTATTTTTAAAGTTAAAAAAGTAAAATAAAATTTTAAATAAAATCTAAAATATTTTTTTAAAGATTATTTAAAATATTTCAATAGAACTAATAATTTTTTTAAAAATCTATTTCTCTATATGAACCAGTTGCATTATTCTTAGAAACCCGCTTAATTCCCTCAAATTTTAATGAAAATCTATTTTCTTCTACATATAAAATTACTAATTTAATTATATAATTTGCGAAACTGCCGCTTGATTTAAATTCTATAAATTTATTTGTAAAAGCTTTTGTCATCATAAAGCCTCCCACACACAAGGCGATAAACAGAGACACAAGACACAAGACACTACATCGGCCGAAGAAATGGTTTGTGTCTTATGTCCCGATTGCCCACACACGAGGCGATAAGACATTAGACATTACATCGCATCGACGAACTGTCTCGGGAAATGTCCACGTGTGTGGTAGCTGAGCGATAAAATATATAGCAGTTGAGCGATAAATTTTAAATATCAGTTCAGTTGATACATAAGACACTAGAAACTCAAATTCAAACCAATAAAAAACGATTATTGTTTTTTTAAACAGCTGATTTATGTCAAAATAGTCGAAGTACCTACGCCTGTGCATACAATAGATAAATTATATCTGACTGTCATATGAAATCATATCGTAATCCGAATACCTTTTGATTACACGTTCTAACTGCCAAATATGCCAAAACAAAAAATTTAATTAGGCCTGGAGCCAACTAAAGAATTGATAGAAATATACAAAGCATTCCCTTGTTTATGGCAAGTAAAGAGTGCCGAATATAGAAACAGGGATAAAAAAATGTCCGCATAGAATGAGTTATTACTATTTGTAAAAGGACATCATCCTGATGCCACTATAAAAATGGTATAGCGGAAAATAAAAAGTTCGAGGACTGTCTTTCGAAAGGAATACGTGAAGAAAATGAAGTCGCAAAAGTCTAGAAGTGGCGCCAGAATCATAAATAGCTTGACACGTTTCCGGTATAATTTCCCCTAATGATTGCGGTGAAATTATTGAATTCCCTAAGAATGAAATCATTAATTTAAAAAATAAAAATGATAAATTAATTTGTTCTACTTTTAAAATTCAGGAAAGTGGAACTTCAAACTGCAGCGGTCAATTCAGCCTTTTTTATTATATCAATTATCTCCAGGTAAAAATTTTCAAGATGTAGTTTTAAATCTTTTTTAAGAAATAAAAAAATAATAGAATTAAAATAAATTAAAATGCATATTCCGCATTTATCCTAAACTTGCTACAAATGTTGCTGAATCGATATGATTTCCTGTCCCCAAATCAATTTTAATATCATTGTCATCAATAATTCTTATTTCAATATTTTGGATAACATTGTATTTATTGGTAAACCAATTGGTTTGAATGGGCGTTCTATTATCTTGTATCCAATTGGCACAGAAAATGAAGGAATTGAATTAAGGTTAAAATAACCACATTTAATTAAAATACGTTGAATATTTATTGAGTTAATATTATTAATAATATTTGCAATATTTTGTACTGTATTACTAGCTTCTGCATAAATTTCTGCATTAAATCCTAAGATTCCTCTTAATGAATTTTCTAATTCATAACCTACTTTTCTATTTTCTTTTAGTAAAGGTTTTACTCTATTAGTTGGAGCATATGGAATGAATTCTATATTTGAATCTCCAATTGCTGCATTTATTTCTTTTATTTCATATGATCCTGGAGTAATTTTTATAGTTTTCACGATTCTTCCGTTAAAATATTTAAAATTATTATTTTCTGGAGTAACATTATTAATAGTATTATAAACTGAAAAATAATTTAAACTTAATTTATAATTTGGTTCTTTATTGAATTCAATGGGAGCTCAAAAAGTTATTCCTGATTTAAGTTCTTTTCCTGTTCCTGATAAAATAAAAAGTTTTTCATATTTATAATTTCAATTATTTAAAATGTTTAATAAAGATTCTTCCATTTGAAAGAAAATAAAATTAAAGAAAAAGTAAAAAGGAAAAAGAAAGAAAAAAGGAAAAGAAAAGGTAAAAAGAAAGAAGAAATAAAGTAAAAAGAAATTAAGAAAAAATAGTTTTTCTTTATTTTGAAAATAATATTTTATAATGTTCAATATTTATAATTTTATTTTCTGGTAATTTTTTTAAAATT
Source organism: Coelogynopora nodosa (assembly GCA_034780555.1). Classification (NCBI taxonomy): domain Eukaryota; kingdom Metazoa; phylum Platyhelminthes; order Proseriata; family Coelogynoporidae; genus Coelogynopora; species Coelogynopora nodosa. Next base: position 9,097 of record JAUZND010070158.1, on the reverse strand, counting down.
GCATTAATTTCATTATAACTAGAATTATGTCCCTCCTTTTCTGCAGATAATATTTTTGTTAATCTATCAAGTAATTATTTTTTATTATCTGATATAATTACTGTATTTAAGCGAGAAGCTTTTCCTATTCCTTCTCCTTCATAACTAGAACTATATGGAAAAGCAGATCTATAATGACTTTGTTCAGGAATTCTTTGTTCTTTAATTCTAAGAGAAACTCTTTTAAATTTTTCTTTTAATGTTTTAAGTCTATTAGTACTTTTGGATCCTCTAAAATTTAAATAATTAAAAAAATTATAATAATCTTTTAAATCATTTTCTTCAAATTCTTCAAAATCAGATCCTTTAATTAAATTAATAATATTTTGTATTAATGCAAAGATTTCGATGCATTATTTGGATCAATATTTTCAATTTGAACTACTTTTTCCCCAATTGTTAAAAATCCTTCATTATTAATTATTGGTTTAATTGAAGGTGAAAGATTTTCATCTACTTAATTTTCAAAAAGATTTTTAATTTGTAAAATTTCTTCAGGAGATTGTTCAGTAGCTTGTGATTTTTCATATTATATAGTAGGAGGAGGCATACTACTAATGGATTCTTGAATTGTATCTAATATATCGACAGTTGGTTTCTGCATAATTTCAAGATTTTATTGAATTCCCAATTTAATTAATTTATCTTCATAAATAATTTGTTTAAATTTATTTCTTTCTTTAATTAAATTATCCAGTTTAGTAATATATGAATCAATAGGAAATGTATCAGTCATTTTAAGAAAATAAAATTTAAGTAAATAAAAAAATTAAAAAAGTGAATTATTTCTCTCTTTAAAATATTCCGATTTTAACTCTTTCATTAATTGGTTTTCTGATATTTACATACACGTAATTATATACTTCTAAGGAATACCATTGTTTTTTACATCATTTCTTAAATTCTTCCTTATCTATTTCAATATTTACATCTTGAATTATTTAAGATAAGTTTCTATCATTTAAACTGAAAAGAATAAAACAGATAGCATTTTTACGTATAAATGTTGAATCTAATCCATAATAAGATTAATATAAATAAATTGTATGAATATTTTTATGTCTTCCTTTTGTAAAGAAATCTTTTTGAAGTTCCTGGTTTTTATTTGTTACAATATCATCAAAAATACATAATTTTTTTAATTTGAATCTACTGTTTTAATATTATCAAAAAAAGAATTAATAAAATTTATTTTTATTCCCGTAGATTTTTTTTTAGGATTTACTTGATTAATTTGTTTTTGAATTATATCTTCTATTTTATATTCTTGAAGTTCTTCGTCTTCATCATAAAGATTAAATAAAATTTGAGTATCTTCTTATCTAAATACTCTAATCCTTTAAGAAATTGATAATATGGCTGATTTTGAGTAGTTGTATAAATAAGAAGATTATTAAAATCTAATAAATGTTTTGTTGTAAGAGCTTGAAATAAAAGATAACTTTTACCCGATCCACTAGAACCAACTATACACATTAACATAGGATTATTAGAAAATATAGAAGAATGAATAAATTTTTTCATAAAGTAATTTTAAAAGTAAATTATAAAAAAGTAAAATATAAAACAAAGTAATTTTAAAAAGTAAATTATAAAAAAAAGTTATTTTGAAAAGTAAATTATAAAAAAAGTAATTTTAAAAAGTAATTTTAAAAAGTAATTTTAAAAAGTAATTTTAAAAAGTAATTTTAAAAAGTAATTATAAAAAGTAATTTTAAAAGGAATTTTAAAAAGTAATTTTAAAAAGTAATTTTAAAAGTAATTTTAAAAAGTAATTTTAAAAAGTAATTTTAAAAAGTAATTTTAAAAAGTAATTTTAAAACGTAATTTTAAAAAGTAAACTAAAAGTAAATTTATTTTTAATAAAAACTATTAAAAACTTTTATTATTCAGTATTTTTAGGAAAAGGCGAAAGGAAAAGGCTATTCCCTTGTTTTTCGATTTGAAGATTATAAGATAATGAATATAATTTAGATTTCATTCATTTTCTTTTTTCTTTTTTAAAATTGTTACTAAATTCTTTAATTCCATTGCCAATATTAGGAGGATTTAGGTGGAGTCTTGTGCTTTTTTCTTCTTTTGGGTCTGCTCCTTTTTCTAAAGCTTTGTTATGTCCTATGGTTTCTTCTAAAAAAAATTCTTGATTTTTTTCATAATTCACAGTCTTTGCAATCCCAGTCGCTGCGCCAGAAATTCCACTAATTCCGGCGAATAAGGCTCCCAAAAGAGGAATTAATGGAATGATTCCACCTTTTCTCTCTTATGCTTCTTTTTCTATATTTTTTATTATATTATCCACATATTTTTGAGAAATAGTTTTATTTATAATTTAAGGTGGATATTTATCAATAGTTTTTATACTAACCTTATGTACAAAATGTCTAGGTTCTCCTTTTTTAATATTTCTGATAATTTTTAGAACTAAATCCTTCATTTTATTTAAATTAAATTAAAATAATAAAAAAATTTAATCCTTGATTTTCTAGTTCTTTCATAAAATTATTTTCTTATTCATTTATTATTTGATTTTCTACTTTATCTAATTCTTCAAAAAATATATCTATAAAATCAGATTTCATTTTTTCAAATTTCTTAATAGAAGGTAAAGATGCATTTTTCTTCTTTTTCTTAAACTATTAATTTTGATCATTAAAAAGAATCAAATACTATACATATTCTTCCCCGAAATCAGAATTTAGAGGATAGAAATAATGTCATTCAAGATCACCTTTATATATTTTTTAGGAATATAAATCAATTTTATATAGTTTATCCAAATATCCATAAAATCCTTTGATTCCATATATTCTTCTACATTTAATTTTTTTATTTTATTATACATTATTTTTTATAAATAAATATTTTAATACAAAGATTTTAAATTTATCTCTAGGGGATGGAATTTCATTTGATTTTCTAATGTTATCTTCAGTATATAAATATCTTAAGTTACTCCAATTCATTAATTCATATATTTCTTCCTCATTTTTTAAATCAAAAGAAGAAATTGGAATAAAATGGTGTATATGCAAAATATTATCATCTTCATTAAGATAATATTTTTTAGTGAAATTAAGCCATGAAACTAAATATTCTTTAGAACATCCTATATAATTCATAGTTATATTATTTTTAGTAGTATTTTGTCTTTTTAATATATAATTTAAATTACATCTTTAATAATTCTATATTGGTCAATGTTTAATCTTTTATTTCTTTCATTTTCATTAATTCTATCTGTATTATTTAATTTCCACTCTTTATGTTTTTTAATTAATTTTGGTTTATTGTTTCTATAATATTGTTTCTTTATTTCTTTTGTTTCATCTTAATTTTTTTAAATTGTAAATTGTATCATATTCTTTCTTTCTTTCTTTTCTTTTATGTATGTTTTTTAAATTGTAAATGTTATTATATTATTTTTTCTCTTTAATATGAGGATTTTTTTTATTTATTTCTTCATTATGGTTTTGGTAAATTAATTTTTTCTTTTCTTTAATTTCTTCCTTATTATCATATTGTTTTGCATATTTTTTAGCTTTCTCTCCATTTTGAAATGTATATTCTTTTATCTTTTCCTTATTATTTAATCCATATTGTTTTCTATATTCTTTTCTACATTATTTACATTTTGATTTATATTTTGTCTTTTCTTTATTTTTAAAAGGAAATAGTTCTATCTCTTTTAATTCATTACAGCCTGTACATGTTTTATACATTTTAATATAGAAATTATTTTATTAAACTAAATATTAAATAATAAAAAATCATTAAATTAAAACCAGTAATATTTTTATTCTCAGCATGTGCTAATAGATCAAAGAAGAATATTGGAAATTTTTTATAAAAGTAATATAATCGAATTCAGCTACTACATTAAATGCTGAAGCAAAATCACAAAACGTTTAGTAAATTTCATTGCAATCAGATGTATTTGGATTAATTGTTACAGGTAAAATAGGATAATGAGTATTATTCATACGAACTTGTACTTTTATAATTTGAGAATTTGCTGGATTACCTGATTTTAAAATAAACTTAGAATTATTGGTTTGAAAAATAGGTTACGCTAAAATTAAATATCATAGAGTATTTTGATTATTTGAGATAAACCAATCTTTATTTGGTTCAGAAAACACATATCTGAGTAAAGTTGTTATTTTTAAAAGTGTAAACTTTATATCTTTTTCAAAACTTTTCAATAATGCAGTTTCTACTTCAAGATTTGGTATAATCTGAGGAATATAAAGCTCTAATCGAGTAATTGTTAGTTTTGCTTGAGAATTCGCATTCATGTAAAAGGTTTCAGTATCCGAATTTTGTCTTGATAAAGAACATTTATATGGTAAATTCAAGGAAACTTTATTTCTCTCTGTAAAACCAAATAATGGGTACAATCCCCAATTTATACTTCCTATTTTTCGATTTCCTTCTACATGTCCATATCTATTTAATCTTTTAATATATCCAAAATTTATTGGTTTATTATTTATTCTAGCAACAGCAGCATAGGAACTGCAGCAGATTGAGCAATTTTTGCAACATAATTTCCATCAAAAATATCGGGCAACCATCCACAAATTTCTCCAAAACCTTTATGATATAAAGCAGTTTTAAGTAACTTATTGTTTCTATTTGATTACTCCCTGCCTGTAGAATCATTTGACTAAATAAATAAGGGAAAACATTATTCTGAAGAGCTATCGTTTATACTGGTAAAGCATTTTCTGTAATAGAAATTTCAAAATCACATCTATTTGTAAAATATGCTTTTGATAAAAGGATAAAACTTGATGTATTATTAACTTCAAAAGTAATAACTGCGCCAGGATTATTCAAATGATTAGCCGATCCAACAGATGGTGCAATAAATATATCATCTTGTTATTTTCGATTATAATAATATTGATCTTTTTCATATAAATTAAAAATACTTTCTGTTTCCATTTTTTAGGAAAATAAAATAAAATGAAAATAATATATGAATAAAAAAACTAATGGAAATGGAAAATTAATGGAAAATAAATAAATGGAAAATAATTAAAATGGAAATTAATGGAAATTAATTAAAATAGAAATTATTGGAAATTAATTAAAATGGAAATTAATGGAAATTAATGTAAATTAATTACAATGATTCTTTACATAATTTTTAAACCTTCACCTTCAGCTACAAGATGATACGCTTTCTTAGTTTTTTTCTTTTGAAGATTCTTTAGACGATTTAGTTGCCGCATTTATTTTTTATTTTAATTTATCCGGTAAATCTTTTTTATCGTCTTTTATATCTTTTTCATTTTCTCTTATTTTATTTTATTCTTTTAATTGATCAGATTTCTTAATTGTTTTTTTTTATTTAACTGAGGGTTCTACTGGAACAGGTGATATTTATTTTATTTCAAAAGCTCTTTCTTCTCTTTCTTCTTCTTTTTCTCTAAAAAATTGATAGCCTCTTCTTTCATGAGGTAAAATTAAAGGCATTTTTATGCTAATTTTTTTTTAAATAATAAATTAATATAATATAAAATAAAATTTTAAATAAAAAAATAAACTCTTTTTAAAAGTCTGCTTACTGTAATTCGTTTAAATAACATTTTCCGAGGATTTCTTTACATTTAAATCTTGAATTTTAAAAGTTATAGGATTAGTTTGATTAACGTTTAAAATAAAATAAATTTCAGAAGTACAGTAGCCTCTGAAACCCTATCAAATTTATTTTTATATTTAAATATTCTAACACGATCTCCGATTTTACACTTAGATTTTTTATGCAAAGATTTTTCTAAATTGTTTTCTAGATTTACTTTTTTTATTAAGTCAGGATTTTTATATGCATTAAATGGAGTTACTTTTATTGAAGAATGTATTTTATTATTATAATAATTTTGAATTTATAGTAATATTTTTAATCACTTTTTTGTTTCCGTTTTCTGTAAATTTTTTATACATTACATTTTTTAATGTTCGATTTACCCTCTTATCAACGACTGCTTTCCCTTCGTTAAATGTTGAATATATTTCAATGTTGTTTTCTTTTAAGAAAGATTTTAGTGTTTTATTGTAAAAATTCGGTCCCATTATCCACCCATAATTTCTTTGGAATATTATTTTTAGTCCAAATTTTTTAAAAAGCTATTTTTACAGATAATGCTGATTTATTTTTTAATGGTATACACTAGACGAATCTTGTATATAGGTCTATATTTACTAAAATAACTTTATAACCGCCTTGATCTAAAGGCATAAAACGAGGTCGCTGCTGTGTATATCATTTTTATTAAAAACCTTAACTTTTTAAAACATCTTTAGTTTTTCGAAATTGTTTATGAATCTCTTTTGCATAAGTCGAAAAGTTCTCTGCATTACCCATCCAAAGTTTAATTTTAGCTTGAAGAATTCTAACAATTAATGGTATTTCATGTTTTTCTCGAAAGCTAGGATTTAAAATATTTTTAAATTCTTCAATAATTTTTTGATCAGCTTAATGTCTAACAGAAATGTCTTCATTTTTATAAGCAGTATCATGTCTTAAAGTTGTTTGATCAATTCGATTTATAGGTTTCTCTCCATCTTTAGGAATATTATTTTTATTTAATCGAATATCTAATCGAATATTCGACCCTGTATAATTAATTATGAGAAGGCAAGTGAAATTCTCCAGGATAATTATCCCAAACAAATATTGGTAATTTTTTAAATATATTTTGTAAATCACCACCATGATAAATTTTTGACTGATTACTATGCATTTTTAAATATAAAAATCAAATAATTATACTAGAAATAGTGTTTAATTACTACTAATTACATTTTAAAATAAATACAAATATATAATTTTTAGTAACCTCAAATCGACGGATTCCATACTACTTAGAATTTTTTATCGAAATTTCTATGAAAAATAAATAAGAATTAACAAAATGTAAACAACATTAATTTGTTTAAATAGATACATATGGATTATTTTCTCGCGCGGGAAAAAAATCTAATAAATTGTTCAAGAGAATAATCCAAATACACTTTTAAACAACATTCATTTTAAAAAATAAATACATATGGATTATTTTCTCGCGTGGGCTAAAAATCTAGAAAAACTGCTTTTTCAGTTTCAGGAATGTTTTCGACAGATATTAAAATAATATATTACTGATAGTAGTATTTATAAGAAAATAACAAAATCCCTCTGCTCATATGAATAATTTCACAGAAAACTATCAAAATAAAATATTATTAATAAGATATTCATGGTTTTAATTATTCTATATTAAATTCTTCATTTTCTCCAAAATAGCAGAAATTAAAATATGATGTAATAAAACATTATTAGTAGAGATTTTATATTAAATAAATATATCCGTATTATTTCATTTCTGTAAATTTCTGAATAATCAAGATTTCACAATCTGGAAAAAATAACAGGAAAATTAAGAATATCCTTTGAATTTACAAAGTGTCTTCTTTGAATTATTTCTTGTAATATATAGTTTTAATCCTGAATAAATAAATATATATTTTTTCAATTTATTTGTTTTCCAGTTCTAGAATTAATTTGGAAAAAAGAAAATTGAATGTTTGAAACTTAATAAGATAATTATAAAAAATAAAAAATACAGTTCTTCTATTTTCTTCAGATAATTCCATAATAATATTTTATTTCAGATAATTTCTTTACTCCTGTGATAATACATTTTATATCTTTTTATAGTTTACTATCTGTAAAGAGTACTTTACTATTATTATTATTTTAGATAATTCCAAATTATTATACGTTTCTAATTCCATTTTATAGAAAGAATGAAAGGAATTCCATGACACAACCAACTCTGAAAATAATAGCATGATAGTGTAGAGAATATTGTCATCACCAGTTCTATATCGGTTCTGTTGTTTAATATTGCTAAGCAATTTTATCGATTCCATTTTCACTGAGGAAAGAGGAACTCTCATGAATAATTTATTCACTGAAATAATCACGGGATTTCTTGTTACTAAGTAATAAAAAGCTTTAGCCACACATATTATCAGTTTTTAGTTTATTTTAAAAAATTTTCTTTAAATTAAACATTCCCCTAAATCCATATCCTTTCCCCTATTTCTTATTATTTCTACACTAACACCCTCAACACCAGAACCCTCAAGTCATCTTGTAGATTACAAGAAGCTGCCTCCCTTGCCTCAAACCTCAGTCTCTCTATTCTTTGTATTCAAGAACATCAGCGCTCCTCTAATTTGGATGTTTAACTGGGATCCGGCTGGGTTTTCAAGGGTGCCTCTGCCACTCCAGCTGGAGTTGGTGGTATAGGCTTCCTGTTCAACTCTAATGCTCTCCGCGCACTTCTCGCCCTACAGTTTCCTACTGACAGGATTGGTTGTGCATCCTTTGCTCTTCAGGATAGGAGGCTTAATGTCATCTGCGTTAATGTCTTAATGTCTTAATGTCATCTGCTCCGACCTCACCAACTACTGACACTACTCCTACTGTTACGGAAGATTTCTATGAATCGCTTTCTGTACTATATGATTCTTTCCCTCGTCGTGACTACACATTTATCCTTGGGGACTTCAATGCTCCGCTCCTTGTTAATGGTCGTGCTGTTAAGAATTGCTGTGGCACCGAGAATACTAACAGATCCTACCTCGACGACTTTCTCTCAGCTCGAGATTTCATCACCGCTAACGGGACCATGCGACAAAGATTTCACCAACTCCCTACTTTTCATGGTCCAAATCACTGCTCGACTCGTTTAGACTGGATAATCCTCCCACACAGACAAGCTGCTACCATCTCTAAGATTAACGTGCTTTCCCCTAAGGTCGTTAGCACCGACCATAATCTCATTTATGCTAATCTCTCCCTTCGCTGGCATAAACACAAGAAAGCTCCGCCTTTTCCTTTGTGGGCTGATCTCCGTAATCCTACAAGTCAGCAGAGTTTCCTTGACAAACTCATTCAAGAACTTGAACCACAATGCAATGTTCCTCAATTCAATTCAGCAATTGTCAAGGCTGCAGAAAGTCTTCCTAAGCGGACCCCGCAACAAGTGCAAAGTGGTCTTTG
>JAUZND010070147.1:0-17143 GCA_034780555.1 Coelogynopora nodosa | reverse complement strand
TTCGACATTTTAGGTCGCATTCGATATTTATTATGGGGCCCTTTCGATAAATATAAATATATATATATATATATATACAATATATTAATTTCAAATTTAAACTTATTTCGAAATTATTTTTATATATTTTTATTTTCACAATTATAAATTTTTTAATTGAAAATTATAGTCTGTAAAAACTTTTTGTAAATTGATAAAAATTAATTTGAATTATAAAAAATCTGTTAAAATCTGATAATGTTTTCGATAAAAAAAATTCGATTAAAATTTTTTCTTACTTTTATTATTTGCACATTTCCTAATGTCACGTTTTTACTTAATTTCGTGCTAAAAATTATTTTAAAATATATTTTAATTTCATCATTTATGACATGCAGTTATACTGTCAACTATGTTCTAACGAAATATATATAAAAACGTATATCTAAGACATATAAGTATCCTCCACGAAAACTTTGTTCATTTAAGTTAAAAAACATTTTTTAAATTATGTAAAGGAACTCTATATAGCTCTACATATAAGATTAAAACATAATTATCCGTATAAATTAGTTAATCCCATTAAAAAGTTTTAATCTGGGTTTTAATAATCTACTGAAGATTATTATAGCGGTCAATAATTAATTTTATTCCCATATTTACGGATATTTCTATTATTCTTGAACGCATTTATATATAGGTATAATATCATGTTTTATATAGCCCCTGCTATAACATATAAGTTTAATATCATAATTATTTGACACAGTTGGGGATGACTTGAGGCGAGTTACACTGGCGACTATTATATAATCAACTAATTAATGTTGTTGATCAAAATGATCAAAATCACTGGCATCCTTTGATGACCACTCTCCTCTGCAGTGCCATGATGATTAAATGATTAAATTGAGGTGTGAGCTGCTGCTGCTGATCTTTTTTAGAGATTTGAATTAATTAATTTTTTTGTGTATCATTTGTTAAATAAGATTATTTAGTTCTTGGACGAGATTACACTGCAGCTTCAGTATATAGAACTATAAAACTTGTTTATCTCTCAAATAACTAAGTATTATTAAATATGACCGTTTTTATAAAATAAAATAGAATAGATTAGATTAATAATTTATGTTTTATTTTATTGTAAATTACCGATCAACAATTATTGTAAATTAAATTTGGCTCAATTTTTTTATATTTTATACAATAATTTATAAATTTCAATTAATTTCACAGTTGCCCATTTTAGAAATATTTCGTGGCTATTATATCATTTAATAAACATTTTACTATAGAAGAAATGTAACTCATGTAAATAATACTTTTTTTTTAAATTGGCAGAATTTTGCAAAATTTGAAATTTCAAAATACATATTAATTGTAAGGAGTTACTATAGGCGTTTAACGTTTATTATTTTTTAAATCCATGCTAGGCCTATAAGTATGTTTTGAAGCACTATAAGTAATAACTTATAGTATATATGGTATGTTTGTTTAGTTTTTAACATTGCAAACAAAACAATAAAGATTTCGTATTTTTTTTCAAATAATATAATTGTTAATTCAACTATCATAAACATAGTAACGCTAAAATCATAAAGGAAAGGTCCAATTCTAAAACTCCAAATCTACAAGACATATCTTTTACATGAATAGCAGCAAATTATCTGAATATCACATATAATTAATGTTGCAGGAGCACTATTCTAACTAGGAAGAATATTCAGGCAGTCGTCATGATAAACTTATAAGCAAAGATTATAAAATAGATTCGTGAATTTCAAATATATAAAAAGGACTTTCTTCGAATCTATAATTAATTAATATAAATGTATAGTTAGTAAAGAATTCAATCAATGACAACGTCAGATCATCAACTGTTAAATCGAACTATTTAAAATGCTTGATTAAAAGTTACGAAAGAATTTAAGACAATGGTCACTTATATATAATGTACACATTGATTGGCAATGTTATTCAACTTGTAACCTGGATAGAACAAATAATAAATCAATTATATGAATGAGATTAATAAACATGACCAATCTATTTTACAACAGCAAAGAAAGGGAAGTGCTGATTAGAGTATAAGAACTATATTATGATTTTCACCTTTAGTCTTAAGTCTATATAAGGCTTATTTAAGGGTTTGTATATGATAGTTTTAATGTCATTTTTCTAAAAATTGTTCACACAAAAAGTATTAAATACTTCCAAACCTTATATTTAGGAGTTGTAATTGAAAGGTTGTCGTTTTGTATCAAATGGTTAGATATAGTGTAATTTTTAAATAATATAAAATACACCGTTTTCAATGTATAACATTTGAAAGTGTAATGTAATTAGCCTAATGTCGTCTACATTTATTTTAAAGACATATTTAATTTCTTTTAATTAATTTAATCGAAATTATCAAATACCTCTCAATTAATTCAATTTAACATCTAAATCATCACACGAGCAGACACCCCACCCCCTCCATAGTGCAGCATAATATATATATATAAGTGGATTGCCTTTCATATAGGCAAATATATTTGATACGGAAATCATAGAGCTGCACAAGGCAGACCAGGGTTCTCTCTCTCTCTCTCTCTCTCTCTCTGCTGTTAACACTGCATATTTATAATATTAAAGATTAAATTTCCGCCACCGAACTCTTGGATTCTTGTTCTCTACTATAATAAATTAAAATACATTTTTTGAGGCTTTTCTCTGTTGCATATGTCCTAGGGGGGGGGGGGGTACAGCTAGCCATGACTGAGGTGGGGAATTTCGACTATGTTAGTCCATATACTGTATATATATATATATATATATTATACTCTAGTGGAGGTGATGCTCCTAGTCAGAGATTACCTTCCATGACTGACGGTCGAGTTTATCTTAATCCTTCGATCTTCCCAGTTCTAATCTAACTATGTGACAAAGGTAGAAACGTTCAATAAATTCACATATCTATAATAATATGTCCCCTTGGCTTCAGTTTTGGCTATATTGAAGGAATTTGAAAAATGTCTATGAACAAATTTTTGTCTTTCATTTCTATATAGTAATAATAAATATTGTTACTTGCGAGAGCACACATATTTTTATTGAATTGAACATTGTATATATAATATAATTTACTGAAAATTAAGAAAAGTTTTCTTTGCTGTATAGTGTTTTTATTATATTTTAAATGCTCATGTTGAGTCTTAAAATCAATGTATAACATAAATATTATATTTTTAAATAGCAGGAACATTTATCGATGTTTACGAATGGATTCTATAATTCTAATAAATTCTATGGTCGTCAGTGAATAAACCTATTCAATTGTTATATGTGTTGTTTAACCCTTCGTACGTGGAAGGGGGTATGGCAATTTTTTTCCAAATAAATTAAGTTTTTGTTTGAACTAAATAATGTATGACCCTGATTGTTTTACGCAGTGGTTAAAATACTTTTATCTAACTAAAAAATATAACAAATATAATTTCGAATATTTTATATACCAGAAAAAATTGTGTTATTATTGAATTATTTTATACCCCCTTTCCCGATAATAGTAGGAGCTAAAACTTGCAAATTTAATTTAAAAATAAGTTTATCGTAAACTACATACATGTTACTTGAATAAATAAATTATTTATTAAAATAACCATCAATTTTAAATAATACTAAAATAGCATTTATACTATACGTATAGATTATTTATAAAAGTAGTATAATTTTTAAAATATACCAAACAAATATAGATCTTATGATCCGGAATCAGATGCAAAAATAATGAAGTCAATTGGTTGCATTGATCAAAGGTTATAGCATATATAGTTCAATATGGCATATATGGTTATTTTTCTATAGTTTTCCTAACTAGAGTTTATGACGTAATCAGGTAATAAAAGTGATACTAAGCAATTAATTTTTTTGAAAATAAAAATAGCTCGGCAAATCTTTAGAAGGTATCTACATACCAAATTTCAGCTTAATCGGATGATAGGAAGGATGTTTTTTCCCTACATATATACATACATACATGTTTTTTCCCTACAAAATATGTCCACGACGAAGAGTTAAACATAAAACTTTTTATTTCATATTTTAGAATTTGTCGAAAAATTCACGTTACATGTGATCAATGACATGATATCTATCTAGCTATATGAATGACTAAGTTATCCTTTTGTCGGTACGATAGTAAATACGAAAATAAATACGAAAATAAATACGAAAATAAATACGAAAATAAATGTATTATAATAACATATAGCCTACTGTGGTGCAATATGGTTCATTTCTATAATTGATGGCCGGCTCCAATATATATATATATATATATATATACTCTTGCAGATTGTAATGCACGGCTGTTTTGTAAACAGTTCAATAATATTCATACGTAAATAAATTCTTTTTACTGTAATTGAATTTCATTCGTAATAAAAAATGTATCAATTAAATGTTCATCAACACAATTGTAAATTATTTGTATTTAGAATATTAATTATTCTTATATATACATATATCACATACGATTAGATATCACTTCACCGTGGCATGCTTGTTTGAAGTTCATTCATGGTTTGGAACTTATACGTTTGAACAAGTTTTAGTTATATGTTGAATGCAGTAATTGTATTATGAATATTTACGTATGAAAACATACTATATTGTATGTCTATATATATTATATATATATATATATATATAATGAGCTGTCCCAAGTTTTACGAAAAATGGAAAAATAATTTACAGAGCGGTGCAAATTTTCAATGTTGGTTTATCTTAAGATATGAAGGCAAAATGTATTTAACGTTAAATTTGTGATATAATTTCACCAGATTTTCCACAGTTGCAGTCTTTAACCTTTTGTATGTGGACATATTTTGTAGGGTTTGCTCCGTGGAGGAGGGGGGTATTCCAAACAAACTTATTATCATCTGATTAAACTGCAATTTGGCCTATTATTATAGATACCTTCTAAATAGACTTGTCAAGCTATTTTTATTTAAAAAAAAGTTATTCAATTAGTATATCATTTTTATGATCTGATTACGTTATAAACTCCCGTTTAGGTTAACTATTGTAAAATAACCATATTTACTATATATTGACCCATATATTATATATATTGACCCATATATTATATATTGACCCATATACGCTATAAATTTTGATCAATGCAACCAATTGACTTGATTCATTTCACATCTGATTCAAGACCACGATATCTTTTGATGTCAAGAAATGTTTAATAAACGAATTGTATTTTGCAAATATTTATTTTAACATTTTAACATTCAATATATTTGATAGCCATACTCTCTCTATATATATATGTAGATAGCTGTAATCCACATAGCTCTTTGAAAAATAAATCAGATATTTAAAAAAATAATAATAAGATCGTAAAAAATAATCGAATAATTAATAAATTTTATTTATGCTTTTTTATTTTTTTTTGTTAAATTAAAAAAATATTTTCCAATCATTTCGCTGTATAATGACTCATTAAGACGATAAAATACTATTTAAAATATATTAAATTAATAGCTTTATTAAAATTTCTTTATTAAAATTATTACCTCCTTTAAATTACAGAATGTATGCAGGATTTTCAAAATCGCATTTTACTTAATAAAATAAACTTTTAAAATAAAAAACTTTTCAGAAGTTAAATAGACAATATAATATAATTGCCAAAATTTTTAAAAATTATTTTAAAAAATATCGAAATTTTAATTGAATACTATTATAACTATATTATACAGCTCAAGTTTTTATATCTGATTTTTATTATTATACAACTTATGTAAATAAGCTATACTTAGTATAAATGCTATTTCAGTTTTATTTTAAATTGTTGGTTATATAATTTCTTAATTTTATTATTCAAGTTAAATGTGTATGTTTTACGACAAACTTAGTTTTTCTATTAATGTTGCAAGTTTTAGCTCCTAATATCATCGGCAAGTAAAAAAAAACCGTTAGGGGGGTTTAAAATAGATCAAGAATAACACCATTTTCTAAGGTTTTTTTAAATATTCGAAATTATATTTGTTATATTTTTTAGTTAGATAAAAAGTTTTTTAGCCACTGAGTAAAACAATCAGGGCCATGCATCAATCAAAAACTTAATTTCTTTGAAAAAATAATTGGTATGCTCCCTTGCCCCCCCCCCTCCATGGAAAGAGTTAAGCCATATTTATTATATATTATAATCTGAACGTGCATTGCACGTAATAAATATATTTATGTTCGCTCCGCATTATAATATATACTTTTCTGTATATATTACAATATGATGACCATTATCTCACCGCATCCGGTGCAAACAAGTCAACTCCCCCCCCCCCCTCCCCTGCAGCATTTTGTTTCTGTTAAAATTTGACTGTTTAATGCACATTTAAAAAACTTATTCATATAATTATATAGTTTGAGATGTTTCAAATTTATTATTTAGCAGTTGCATGTAATGCGGATTCTAATTTCTATTAGATTATATTTTTAACTTTGAAAGACACAAGTGTGTACTTAATTGTTAGAGTTCTATAACTTAAATTATATACGTGCGTATACATTAGCTTTATATTGATATATATATATACAAATATTGCAACCGAAATTATATACCTGTGTTATATAATACTTAAAAGCTTTTTTATAACTGAATATATATAATAAGGTTGACATTTAGTTGGTAATTATTTAATATATAAAATATATTTTTAAGTTATAATATTATAAATATATGGCGTTTCGCTATTCATAAATTGTTTAATGTACCTATACATGTTTCCTGAGCTGTTATAATATATGTTATAAAGTATTGAAATAATATTTATTTTTGGCAATTTTGGCAATCATATTGTCTATCTAACTTATGAAAACGTATATATACATATATGTATATATATATACGTTTTCAGAAGTTAGATAGACAATATGGTTGCCAAAATTGCCAAAAATAAATATTATTTCAATACTTTAAATATTATTTCAATTAATTTCAATATTATTTCAATAAACTATATAGTTTATTAATTTAAGTAATATGTGATTTTGAAAATCCTGCATACATTATTTTAAGTCATGCATTTTATCGTCTTATTATGTCATTATATTATATATACAGAAATTATGGGATTTTTTTTTTAATTTAACAAAAATATTATAAAAATTATAAATAAAATTGATAAATTAATATTCTTTATAACATTTTATTTTTTAGTTGTTTTGAGTATCTTATTTATTTTACGAAGATTTATATGTGAATTACAGTATATATATATACAAATATATAGAGAACGTATATGGATATAAAAAATATTGATTGTTAAATGTTAAAGTAAATACTAAATAAAAATATAATTCGTTTGGTAAATATTTCGTGACATCAAAAGATTTCTTCAATATAGTATATATTTTCAACATGATATACAAATAGTAATATAATATATATATAAAACAATTAAATTCATCTGAGTAAAACCACTTTAGTATAATAAACTTTAATATTATTCCACAGTAATATAACGTAATATTAAAATTACATAATTCTCCTTATATGTTGCGTATATTATCTGATGTTATATAGAGATCTGTAAAGGCTCTTGTCTACATAAAGATCAAGTCGAAACGGTAAACTAAAATATTCTAAAGCCAAAAATAATATATAGATCGAGTCGGATTTTCAAAAAGCATGAATTTGGGATATTTAAAATGTTTTTCGAACTAAAAGAACTCCAGGCGCGTAAAATAATAACAGCCCCCCTCAATAAAGACCCTGATATGAGTATTATTACCATATCCAAATAATCGGAAATCTCCGGGTCACTTTCACTGCTGCACAGTATGTAACTGAACTGTATACGCATGTATATTATTATCCCTCGTGTTTACTTCGTGTAAACGGTCAGTGTCGCCCCCTCCTCGTTTTCAATGTCCAGGTTAAAATCAACAATTTTTTTTTCGGCCAAGTGTATATATAACATCATACTATTTAATATACTGCGCGCGAAGACTTCGTCTCACCTGCCCCTCCTAACACCTTTTCTCTGACTTCTATTATTTTATATAGTCATGCAGAACAAACGAGGGTCACTATAACGAAAGACCATGATTCGACCAACTCATTATCGAACATAATTACGAAGCTTTATATATTTAAAGAGGAACGTAGCGCGAGGGCGCCCTTTCTTAGGATCTTCATCGGGGCTTGCGCGCGTGGTCGGACAACTTTATTTCAACAAGTTGGAAATATACCAAACGCAAACATACCGCAGTGTTTTAATCGTGTTAATTTCAACCTTTACTTATATAACCAAGGCTGCTCAGAGAAAAACAAAGAGTGAACATGAGATATATATATATATATTAGAGCACAACAACAAGCGTTTGCCTTGGTTGCTATGCCGAGTCGAATTTTCTTGTATATATTATATATAGTATATAAGAACACTGGCGAATAAAGTATTTTGTAATGAAGTATTTAGATTTATATAAGGCGCAAAAAACTTTGCATTAGTAAAATTCTATATGTAATAAGGTCATATTATGAAGTCTTGGTAAACCAAATAAATGTTAAGTTATATCTATAAGTTTAAGAATTGTTTTTCGATTTGTATATTTTATTGTTTTATGTTGTACATAAATTACAGCTTTGAGTTATTGAGAAGTTTCAGAATTGTTTTTCGATTTGTATATTTTATTGTTTTATGTTGTACATAAATTACAGCTTTGAGCTATTGATTTGCAACCTTCAATATCTGTAGTTTATTTCTTTGAGATGTTCCAATTGTTTGTGCGTATATGACATGTTTCGCTCTTATTCAGAACTTCTATTCATGTATTATGCCGTGTATAATAGAATATATATACTGTAAAGAATATCCGTCACTTATATCCCTATCTATAATATACATCAGATTTTATCCATAAAACATATATTTCTATTAAAAAATGCTAAATATATGCTCCATTCGTATTATATTAATAGTCCAATATATTTAAGTTAATTATATATTTTTATTGAAGGTTTAGTAATATTTGGTGTGCGCCAGATATATTGATTTTCTTCGTTATACTTCCCAAACAATTGCGATATCATAATTATGTTTGTCGGTTACATATTTTTCTTCTATTATAAACTAAAGATTATATAAAGGCTGTTGTAATAAGTTTTCGAAAGGCAAGCATAAGAGAATGATGACATTTTTTCATCATTAATTATTATTTAAAAAAATTAATGCAGAGAAGTTAAAAGTGAAAACGTTTCTTTTTGCAATTATAACAATAAGTGACTTGACATATGGTTTACGTCTGGCTGTGCGAGGCAGACGTAAGGCGGGAATGGGGGGAGAACCCTATGTATATGCAGTATACAACATATTATATATTATAGAAGCCAAAGGATTTATTTGAGAATGGCATAAACCGCCAACTTCTTGGCTTTGTTGAGATTTATAAGCGTTGATACCAACATGGTGGTTGGTTCTCGAGAATTAAATCAGCAGGTGGTAAAATATTACAAACTTGTGCATTATAATTCATTCTGACTCTTTCTCCCCGAATACCTGCACTGCCTGCCTGCTTTCTTTCTTTTTCCCCATTTCGTTGCAATATCACTTCGTATTATATGAAACTATTTTAATCACTCTTGAATCACTCTTGATTGTCTTGCTCACGAAAAAGAACCTTATTAAAAACATTAGCGTTTCTATACCTCTTTTTATATAATATACAAACAAGATTCGAAGTGATGAAAATTCTTCTATATTTTTTTATAATTTTTTCTATATCTTTCAAAAAAGAAATAATAACGAAAAACTTTTTTTCATAAAAGTTTAATAAAAATATTATTTAATTTCAAAATTAAATACTTTTTGTTCTCATTTATAATATATAATGTTATTTTATGTAAACACATCAGTTGTTCTATTTGATCTCAGCTTTGATTATATAGTGAACATTTTCATGTTATTTATAAGCATATAAAAATTATACAATATATTAGATTAATTGTTTCGTATATGGGGGCTATTATATATGTATAATCCACTGAATGATTTTTTATTTAATGATTGTTATCTCCAGTTTTAAATGATATACATATTTATCCTGATGGTGGTGATAAAAGGCTATTTTCCTGCGCATGAACTATAATAAATAATATTTTAATTAGTTAAATAAAACTTGTCATGTTCATTACAAATACAGGTTAATTAACATATATTTAGCAGAAATATGCGTGTCGCTGTAATATATATAATCAACGTGAATAATGTTTGTGTTTTGAACAATATGTGGATAACTATAATTGCTATTGTTCTGCGGACACAAAAGCACTTGACGACCGACATGACACATTATAATAGAACTATATGTATATATCTGTATATAATTAAAAATCAAGAAGTATATTATTTAGAATAAGTGTATAAATTAAATACGACAATAATTAAACTGTCATTGTACAATAATATATGAGCAGACTTCGCTAAATGCAATTATAATTATAAATTATAACTTTTTCTAGCGTGTTAGAATTCATTTACAGTTCATTTTTGATGATTGTATTCAATTATATTTCTGAAGATCCGACAGCAAACTAACATCATTCGGACCAGAGAAAAAAAGCTGATACCGGGCGATAACGCTAAGAACTATAAAGACAAAAAGCATTTCATTGTGTAAATCCTCCATCTTCAACAATTTATTTTTCTCATATATATATATATTGGAATTAAATATAAGTCTGTCTGTCATTGATGTTTACAATGTATATATACAATATATTTCGGTTACCATTTTTTCTATATATATATATATATAATATACATTATACTAAACAAACTCAGTGACTTATAACAAAAATGATAATTAATTTTAATGACACAATTGTGTATATATATATACACTTACATATATATATAATCGTAATCCTGTATTTAGTGCTTTAGACACGTCATATATATTCGATAACATTGTCTAAATACAAATTATGATATGCACAGTTATAATAATAATAAGGGATCATTTTTACATGGCATATAAAATATTTTGAACTTTTTATTTTAGAATGTAAACATTTCTAATAATGCTAAAAAATTATTGTATCAATCATGATGAATATATGCATTTTTCATCGAGGTTTTATTGATTTTATTATAACTTTAATGCCTAAACATATGAACTTATTTCCACTTTTTTCAATTTCAAAACACGCATATTATTTTTCAAACATTTTTACGACATTAATTTTATAAATTTCAACTTTCCATTTTTTTTCTTTGCTTACATGTCTATTTTGTGCGATTATGAGAACAAAATGTTAAAATTATTATCTACTTTGATCGGCTTAGTTTAAACTTAAATCTCAATATGTTCTGTTGACTTCATGATTTAATTGATGATTGATGATTGATAATTGATGATTTAACTGATGCAGCAGTATATAAATGACTTACTATTCTTATCCTTCTTGCCCGATCCAGACCGTCCGGAAGATGTCTTCTTGTCTGCACGCTTCACTGTCTCTTGATCCTTGTCCCCAATGCTCAGCTGAAGTCTGAGTTCACATGTGGCTGAAAAGGGCCTCTCCGACCCTTTGTTTTCGGAGACTGCCCTGAAATGAGAATATCCAAAATACTATAATAATAACATAGGTGTGAAAGGCCTTCCATTATACGTTGAATATATACTGCAGCAGTGCGCTCAACGCAACGGTTATTTATACGGTATACATATTATGAGAAGTTTGAGAAATAAGCAAAATTGTATGCCTTAAAATTATATATACCTGCAGTGATTATGTATAACAACTGTAAGATTTTATATGAAACAACATCATTGAAATATCAATGTTCTTACCAATTTCTACAATGTTAGAATTTTAAAATATAATTTAAAGACGAAACTAAATATTATTAATTTAAATGTAATTAATAATTATATATAAATATAAATGTATTTTATTAGCAAGTAATGTATATGCTGAGTAAACTATTCAAATTGTATGAACGGAGTGTCGAAAAAACCATTTACTTCGATGATCAGCTAATAAACTTTGTTGGATGCTGCAGGGTAATACATTAGGTATATTGCCCAATCAGCGATTCTGTATACTGAAACATGGCCGATCTACGTAAGTGTAGCCTATATATATACACGTGTATCGAACCAAGGGGGGCGAATGAACAATTTGGCTCAAGGATATATTATATATTTGTAATATATATATATATTTGAAGATTTTGTAACAACACAAAATTTCATAATTTCAATATAACTGTTTATCATATATTATATAATATGCAATATTAGCTATTATATATAATATATTAACGCTTCTGAATTAAATCTTTTAAATCTCAAATTGTTTGATATTTAGTAAACTCAATATAAATTAAAAGGTTGTGTAAAAGACGTGTATATTATATTGTATATTTATCAATAAAAATTGAAGGTTAAACCATATGTATATATACCATGTAATATTATAGCTTATATTTTGAAGTCCATTGTATACCTATTAGTGTATATATATTATATATAATATGTATTTTAGGCCTATATATATGAATAATTATCTCAGATCATGCATGGTGTAACAAAGTCATAGCTTTATTTATATATATATTTTTCAAATCGAAAGGGCTCCAAAATAAAAATCGAAAGTGACCTAAAATGTCGAATGCATATTATTATATCTATATATTATAGTTGATTGGGCCCCACGAAAAACGGGGCATATTCGATACTTTTCATATTACTTTTGATACTATTCCATAATTATTTTAGGCCCATTCAATTTGTAAATATAGATATATTTAGATATAATATAGGCGCAAATATTTATCTCTCTGAAGTTATAATATTATAACTACAAAGAATCAAATTCTTAAAATATTTTGACTCTAATTATTATATATATATAGCATTATAATCTAACGATTATAATATATATGTATATACTTCGTTATATATTTTACATAGTATACCATTTAATATTCCACTAATTTTAATTGACAGCCAACTTAATAATATATAATATATATATATGATCTTACTATATATATATTTGCCAAAGCAGCTGAAGCAATAAGGATTGTTTATTATATAACGCTGTGACAACATATGACTTCTATATATATATATGACTCTGAAAAATATAATTTTTGGAATTACCCTTGGCGAATAAATATATATTTAGTAATCAACTAAGTTTATATAGCTATACTAATAACTTATAACTAACCCTTTATTTGAGCATATAATTTTTACATACTCATTAAAAATACCAAAACAATACATTCTTAAATTCTTTTTATTACCTATATAATACACTACTAATTCCTCAAAAAAATAGTATTACTCTTTTATATAGTCTTCAATCGCTTGAAAATTATTCTCTTCACACCAGCTCTATATATAAAGGCTATATACCCGACCCATTATTAGCTCTTATACATATATTTGTACTCCATTATTATAGTGATGATCGTGTACGTACATATATTCCATTTTTCTACAAACATATTATGCATGTGCTTTTCTTTCGTTGTATCATATATATACAGTAATTTTATTAATCCAATGCTTTTATTACCCAAATGTACTTTTTGGTTGACAATTTCTATTGCATAAACATTAATTATATTTCATATATTAGGTAAAAACCAAAAAATTAGCATTAATGTTAAAAATTATTATTTCTGATCAGTAATCGAAGTATATCTTATAATATATTATATTTCTTATTGTGCATCATGAGACATTTTAAATAGTCACCATATACATGATGTTATAACTATAAATGTGCTATATAGGACACACACACATAAATCCAATTTTTAATTGACACGAGACTTTCTGCAAGAATTTTTAACACGTTTTTAAATGACGTATAATGTTGATTGTTTCTATAATGTTAATTAAAATTTACTCCCATCTCATGGAATGCCTGATAACTTGATTCCAATGTCAAGTTGTTATATAATATATAATTCTAATAGACCCCCATGTCAATGCATTTAACTCAAATTAGGCTATATCTATAATATGGCCCTTTGTTATATTATATAATCAAATGCAATATTATTATATCATTTGTTAAATATTTGTATATGTCTATATAGTATAAGGTTCTCATTGTGGTGTATATTATATAGAAAATAAAATCACTGTATTGTCTATATTATAATACTTAACCCAGTTGTATAACTCAAAATATAACCGGGTGAAAACGTGAAATTCAAAATATCAGTGGGCAATTCCATAATATATACAATCTTTGAAGTTAGAAGGTTTATACACTACAGCAATATAAAAACTCTGAAACTTAATCCGTATTGTAAGTATCCTGGCTTATACCTTACGTTAGTTTAATGTAATATAATATATTTGAATATATATACAGTATATACACAATATATACATATATATATATATAAATATTAAAAAGAAAAAAAATCTGAGACTTAATTTTCAATTTTAAGTTTAAAAGCTTATGTTTTTTATATTATACATTTTATAATTTTAGTAAATTTTCAAATTAATGAAGTTATTATTTTTTTATAAATTTGATCTAATATTTATTTCATTCTTGAATGATTGCAGCAGAAAATTTTGTGAATACATAATTACTCTTTAATAACTAAATTGTTTGTATATATATATATATTCTCCCACAGGTATTTCGTGTCAAATCAAGAATAAAGTATTATTAATTAAAATGAGTATTTTAAAATAAAAATTTATATAATTTGCATTTTAGGAATTATTGTTACACAATGTGCATATATTATATACCTTCTCTCTAAACTATCTGCTAAAAGAGTAAATTATAAACGGATTTTTAAAATATTTTCCAAAAAGGGCAAATTATATGCATCAACATTAATTAGCTCTCTCTCTCTCTCACTCTCACTCTATATAGATATGTACCTGGAATTATCCGACCAACTGGGGTGGTCCCTCAGTATCGACCCCTCCAGGAGTAGCTGGGAAGGCACCGGCGGCATCGGAATGTAGCCCGTTACCGCCGACGGAGCTACCACGGTCCTCTCCTCGATTCTGGCGTCTTGAGCGAGCGTCGACGAGTGACTACTGAGCCTCTGAGCCGTCAGGGGAGAACAGCTGAAGCCGCGCTGGGCCATTGCTTCCTCTGCTTCTTCTTTTTCTTCTTCTTCTTCTTCTTCCGGTGTATTATTATACAACGAGAATTGCGGGAATGGGGGAGCTCAACTCAGGCAAGAACTATAACAGCTATCTCTCTGCTGTTTACGGGGCTGCCTCTCTCTCAACTTCAGTATATAACAGGAAGAAATAGCGGGGCGACTTCCGTACTTCGGGAGACGGAACAATTGGCTACAGTATGTGTGTGAGTGTGTGTGTTTGTGTGTAGAAAACACAGTTAGACGGAGAAGGCAACGTGCGCGCTCGCGCTCTCAGTTCAGTTTGACTTGTTGGTCGAGCTGACTGTTGCTGAATTACGGCTTTTGTCTTCTTGAAGTATTGTTGGAGAGTTGCGCCGCCGCGTGACTCGTGTCGAGCGACGCATTGATTATCTCCTCCGGGGAGGCCTGTGATTGGATGTTTCCTGGGTTTTATCCCATTTCTCCCCGTTACCTTTTTTTCTGCCACTCTCCGACGGAAGTTAAATATTAATAATATGGGGACACAATTGCAGAAAATAATTGAAATTATGAGTTTTTATAAAAAAGAATAATTTTAAAATATTATATTACTGGGCTTGTCCTAAATTAACTGCAGGTATTTTCTTATTTATTGATATCATAATTAAAATCATAATTAGTTCGAGGTGTAATTGTGCTGAGTACCTTTCGCTTTTCAAAAATATGAGATGGATGAACTATAAGAATCTTAAAATATGAAAGAACTAAAAATATATATTTTTAAATTAGTTATTTTATTTGTTGCGTATATATATAATAGGCCCTATATACATATAACATGTTGTTGATCTATTCCGTATATATAAAGGAAAACATTATCTACAATTATGCGGTTCAAACTTATTTTGATGTGTAATTATTGCAATGTATTATAGTAAGCATCGCAATATAGTCATGATCATATTTATTGATTTTTTATTGATTTATTGAATATTATTCATGTTCAGTATTAAAAAGTCTGCATGAAACAAATATAAACATTATACAGAGAAGGAAATTAGCGTTAAAAATTAATGTATACATTGATTTGAATAATATTTTTTTACATATTTTAATATATCGTTTAATCGATTTATTAAATATTTCACAAAACATGTTTTAAATTAATTTTGTGTAATAAAATAATTAGTTACTTTTTCATAGCTCATTTTCATAATTATTTATTTGGTCCATTGTCTGGACTGGTTTCAACAGCTAATAAAAATTGAAAAAACTAATTTACACGATAAAAAGAAATCTGCTCCGAGGAATATATTATTATTTAGGGAAAATATGTATTGCTAGCTACATATATATATATATATATATAGGCTATACATGTAATACAGACACCAAATTTATGAGGCATTAAAATGTTTTAGAAAAACATTATCACAGTTTATATTAATCAGACCAGTATAGGCCTTCTAACCTATAATAGCAGTAACAGATTAATGTGAGATGATGTTCATTGTCGTAAATTAATAAATATAACTATTATACATTCTGCCAAGTTTCAGATTGATTAAAATTCTGAATGAATATTTTGAAAATATATTAAAATTTATAAATGACCATTCGTTCAATTAATATTTTTTCTATATTTTATGTTACTTATTTTTATTAATGGTTTCAAAAAGACTATATAGGAAATAAGCTGTTCTGATCAAATGTATATAGCCCTAATATTGCATTAAATTGTACCAATTGATTTCAAGGTTCATATTGTTCGTAATCATTAATGGCAAAATTGTGTAATCAATCATTGATTTTGTTATTAATTAAAAGAGTTTGATGCAAATAGATACTTATATAGGTAATATTATACTATATACAAATTATACATACCTATGGGTATACCGCGCGTTTATCAAACAAACTAGTAAAATTAGCTGTATAGCCTATATTGTTTTTACAAAAAACTGCTTAACCCTTCGTACGTGGAGGGGGGGGGTATGCCCAATTTTTTCTCAAAGAAATTAAGTTTTTGATTGAACTATAAC
>JAUZND010070136.1:0-17144 GCA_034780555.1 Coelogynopora nodosa | reverse complement strand
CTTGACCTTGTTTAAATCGGCCAATAGGAAGCCATAGCAACCAAAAATCAAATACTCGATTCTGATTGGCTGAAAATATTTCGATTTTTTTTGGCGCGAAAATTCAAAATAATTTAAATCGGTCAAGGTCACGGGGGGGTGAGTCATCGAAAAAAAATCGGTCAAGGTCACGGGGGGGGTGGAGTCAAGGAGCTCCTTCCCTACTACTATTTGCCATACTATGCTCGAAAAGCGTACAAAAATTAACTGAAATAGTCTGAATTTTTCAAGGGCCTGTGTAAGTATAAATATAAAAGTTGCAAAACTTCATTTTAATAAAAGTCATAGAAGCTTATAATCCTCCGTTTGTCGATATGAAGATGATAACGAAAATACCAGAGGGGTGTGGATGAGGTTCAGATTCAGGTTTGATTAACTGCTATATTTGAATTACAAGCTAGTAACCCTTCATTGACTAAAATATTTGATGCAACGTCGTTGCCTAAAACGGGGTGCAAATTATTATTATAACATGCGCTTAAAATATATCCATATTTCAATGTTAGTTGTATAATTGTTTATAAACAAAAATATATATGATCTACTACTTTATATTAGCTAAATATGTTACAAAAATAAATAATTTCAATCCGAAATATATATATATATTCACAACAGTAAAATATACAAAGTACTTATAGTCACTCCAAATGACGTAAAAAAATTCATTTGCAATTTGTAATACACTTTGTGAGATGGTGACTATGTTGGGCGCAGACAAAACGATTGCACTGTAGCATAAAAAATATATATATTATATTTAAATTCAATGAATAATATCAATTTATCATTACATAGTATATGCATATATATAATCTTTATGTGTGTGTATTTATGTTTGTATATATATAATGACCATGTATATAGACGACTATGATAATGAATGAGTTGCTGTGTATAATTTGTATTTAGTTATTTTGAATAATAACAAATATACGACGTGTCGTCTGCACCCAGACATTTATTTATCAAATGTTAATTAACTTAAAAGTATTAAATAAAATCAATGCTGCACATTATCTTTAAAAACATTATTCATTTTAAACACCGGAAACCTCAAAGTTACATTGGACTTTTGTACCAGAATAGATTTTAAAAACTGCAATGGGATGCCTTTGCACCCTATTTTAGTCGACGAAGGGTTAATAAACAAATATATAAGAAGTGATTTTTGCCTTATGTGTCTCGGTTTCCGCAGTCATTTTCACTTTATATCGTATATTTTTGTGTAGGTTATTCGTAATAATCTCTGTTTCGTATGAAGAATGTTATCGGTTTGCTCGCTCCTTCTATCAACACTGTTTTTCGTTTGTTGATAATTAATTAATAAATAGACTGTTGACACTAACTAGTGATTGCTGTAGCGCGGGAAAGTTGAGGGTTAAGTGAAAGTTTTGGTTTCATGTATACTGAAGCGATTCATATTCTGTTTTTGAAGCTGCTACCCTTTTTATTAACTTTTTCAATAGTAGCTTCAAAGTTGTGTAACGGTTTGATTAATTATCAACTAGCATTTGTACTGTATTATAATTTATATAGACAGTTGTCCATCGAACTAATTTTTATTAACCGCTGTTTTCAGTTAATATTATTGTCATGAGAGGTCGTCTTAACAAGCTCGCCAAATGCCTGTCAATATTATCGAATTCATATAGCTAGCCGAGAAGGAAAAAACAGATGCTAAAAAGTCTCCATACAGAATGTTCTGTCCATTAAGTTTCTATACAAACGAACACTTTTATAAACTGATATCATAACTGACGTACTTATAATACTTATGGTGTATTATCGTTGTTTTTATTTATAAATAATAAATTTACAAAAATGCCTTCAGCTATACACTGATTATTTGAATTTACAATTACTATTTGTTATTAAATTAACATATACTATTAATTTATTACGTTAAAACTCTGAGGTTTGGATTATTTTTATAGAAAAACGGGAAGGAAGAAATTGTATAAATCGCACGTAAGTTACATTGACGGTAACTTTGAAATTCAAATAATATAGTTAGAAAATATTTTTAGAAAAAATAATGGTTCATTAAAAATATGCAACTAATCTAAGCTATTAAAAATTTAATTGTTTATCGTGTGACACAATATTGTAATAGTCGTTGACTCAAAATTAATTGATAACATTTTTATAATTTATAACATTAGCTGTATTCTCAGCAAAGTCAACCACAAAAATACTGTAATAAAAATTATTACATAAAAGCTTTTTATTAATGTAAAAATGTATAGAAAAATCGCCTGAAACTATTAAAAAAAACTGAACCGAAAGAATACTTGATAAAATTTAAAGAAACATTATTGGTAATTTATTTTAGTATTAAATGTAACTA
Organism: Coelogynopora nodosa; assembly: GCA_034780555.1. Taxonomy (NCBI): domain Eukaryota; kingdom Metazoa; phylum Platyhelminthes; order Proseriata; family Coelogynoporidae; genus Coelogynopora; species Coelogynopora nodosa. The sequence goes on along the minus strand of JAUZND010070136.1, from coordinate 14,755 downwards.
ACACTACCGTCGTTTCACCCAGCACGAAATTATTAGATATAGAACATTGCTCTGTCAAAATCAATGAAAGTTTCATTTTGTTGGTCTGCTTCATTGAAGATTTTCATGAATAAAGTAAAAATGCAGTCGTATTTTTTTCACTAATTGTGTAAATTTTTAATAAAAAATAGAGTTTTTTACCCTATCATTCTCCAAATGTTTATTTTCCGTTTATTACCGACGCATAATACATACAGATTTCCCTCTGGTATCAAACTGAGAACTGATTACTCTGAACATAATGTTGTTGTGTATCTGATTCACCTTTGAACAATTAATCTTACTCCGATGGAGGAGTGAGTGTTCACCAGTCAACATAACTCGTTTTTCGAGAATGTCTCGCATTTTAAAACTGTCCTTGAGTATTAAAATGCGGAGTATTTCGCGGCTAATATAGGTTGTTGACTTAGCTAATTTTTAATGTTGATTTTGAAATCTACCCATCCTCTTGTTTTGTTCCTATTCTATGTTCCATATGATCTTTTCATATTGTAAATATGCGGTCAGATCAATAAAAGGATATTAACGTGCATGATGTTTGTTTTATTACAACTTATTCCATTAAATAGATGCTCATTTAAAATATCTGTTCAATTCACTGTGTTAATTCGCATTGTTTAGCAAATAACACAGCTTTAATCACGTTCAAACTACATTCCTAGACCCCTGTTATATCTGTATTTTAGTGTCTCGGATTTCAATTCGGTGAAGTCTAGTGAATAGTGTCCTTCGTTTTTAATTATCACTCGAATCTTTTCTGTCATTAAAGTTTCAGTTTGCCTAGAATGTTACTGCCAATCTTTTGATATACACTTTAAAAATCCGACATTCCATCTTTTTTTAAGAAAAACAGAGAAAGCTTATTGTTAAGGCACGGAACACTGCGCGGCAAAAAATAATTTTAGTCATCACTAAGCGTCACGCGACGCGAAGACATACAATGTGCTATTATGGCACTATAGAGATATTGTGTCTATCAATATGAACAGACCACTATATCTGTTTAGCTACTTCAGACCGCTGCGACGTATAGATTGGGGAAATAAGTATGCAGGTAGCTATTTTTTGTTACTGAGGTTCCCCCTCTCACGCTTCCCCGTATGTGAAGAAATGTGTGTATGAATGATGGCTCATCAGTTATTATAGTGTTTGTATTGATATATTCATTACGTCACGCGGCGTCGACTCGTAGAAAAAGTTGAATAATTTCAGTTTCGTGGCGTCGCGCTCAGTAAAAGTAGTCTAATTGAAATGTATGTAATCAACTTTTTGTGGCACGTCGCGCTTGATGTTATCAGTTACGACGCTGTGCAGTGGTGATAACCTTGACCTCCATACTGCACCCACAGGATAAGTATGCGTGCCTCCCCGCGCGCACAGTCACCGAGCGGGCACCCTGCCGCCTCCCCTCCGACTGCTTCCAGCCGCGCGCCGACACCGCCTGTGTCCTGCCCAGTCTGGACAACACAACCCGACTGGTGCGAGTGGTCCACTCCCGCCGCCCGGCGATCCTCTTCCTGGGCGACGTGCGAGATCTCCTCTACTCGGTGGGAGTGTCCGACTATGTGCCCAAGTGGCGTCTGTTGCCCCGCGCCCTCCCCTATGTGCTCGACACTTTCGCCAAGTATCCTTGCCCGACTGTGTCACCATTAATTAATTGTTCGGGGTAAACCTTCGTGAAGTCGAAGAGTATTGATTTTTGAAGTTCAAGTTAATGAAATTATTCTAATTAAAACACTCAATACTATAGATGTTATTTATTATAATTTAATTGATTTAGATTTTCGAATTCGTTTATTTTAATAAAAATGGCCTTCTTATAATAAACACTAACTAGTTACCGTTATTAAGGTAGTTACTATAGTCAGGTAACTCAAGCGTTGCTTAAAGCAAAAAATGGATTATCTTGACAAAAATAGCACAATTTTTTTCCGGAGCCACTTATGAGTATTGCGCTAAAAAATCTCATGCTGAAAAAATTCCGTCATTTGGATCAGGTTAAAGTCGGAATAAATGCACTAAAATTGAATAAAACATGTTCTTACATTTCATTAGAAACGCTCCTTGTTTCTAATTTACTTTCGAAACATTTAATACTGATTTTTCAGAAGTGTTTTATTTTAATTTTATATGTATTAACGATCTTTTACTTGTACTACCGATAACATTTTATAATACAGTATATTGATATGTGCATTTTGCTAAAATATCGTATGCTGTTTTTTACATATTTTGTGACATTTTATGACATTTATGACAGACATTTTTTAATGTTTTATCTTTGACAATATTATTGGATCAGTAAAATATTTAGAATTATACTCTATTATAAAGCAAATGGATATATAATTGGATTTCTCACCACTTGTGGTAAATATATTCTTGACAGATAAATACATAGAATAAAAGGAAATAAGTACTAAATCATCCACTTTACACAATCATATAACTGTTTTAATGGATACTCTTTACAGAAATTATAATCAATGTGAAACTAATATTATAGTATGTAATTGATTCTCCACAAATCATATGTCGCTTAAATATAATTATTTGTTTTGGTGGTTGAAAAATTCAATTAAAACAGACGCAGATTTCAAAATGAATGTCCTATTTTCGTAATTAATGTATACATTATCGAGGATTTAATAATGTATGTATAATAAGCTATATTTTGTAGAACTCTATATAATGAACACATTTTTAATAAATGCAGATTCGTAAATTAATATTCCTATGACGTGATTGTTAAATAGATAGCGTTACTATAAATAAATATATTAATATTATGTTACAGTTGCTCCATATTATTACAGTATACTTACTATATTGTTATAATAGAGTATAATTGCTTGTACTAGCGTTATGATGTTTATATAATTTTTTATATATAGATTACAAAATTAAAATATACGCCAACTTTTATATTTATAAATTATACATTGATAGAATTCTAGTTAATAACTGTTTTAAATAAACACTGGTTCCTCTAATTATTTCAATAAATCGTATATTGTCAAATGCAGTAATGCTGGTGAAGCAATGATCCTCGCTATCCACCATATTTTTGACATTTATGTTATATGAACATTATTTATTTAAGATACGTCTCTATTAATCAATTATGTTTTTTAATACTTTCTCTACGTCATTATATTATATGCTGTTATTTATTTATGTTATAGCTAATTTATGCTATTTAATTTATTTTACCAATTACTAATACTATAGTATCCTATTATTTTTACATTAATCATTTTTTATGTGTTCATTAAAAAAATTATGTTATTGTGTAAAGTGGTTGATTTGGTTCTCATTTGCTTTTTACTGTCTGTCAAACTCCCACAATTGGAATGAAACCCATTTAAATATTTATTTCTCTGATAATATAGTACCAATTTGCTAATTAAAAGAATAAATACAACTTACATATTAAGCGCATTTCAGTCCATGTTTATCATAAAGTTTAGAACATGTGTATAAAACCATATATTGTATATGCGGTATTTAAAGATTTTTCGTTCCTCTTATTGATTTTTTAGTGCCTTTGTTCCTATTTTGACCTGATCCAAATTGCAGGAATTTTTGAGGAGGTTGTTTTTATTGCAATACTTTTAGGTGGTTCTGAAAAATGTTGTGCTATTTTCCATTGTGTCACGTTCATTTCATTGAGCGACCTCATTAAAATAAAAATAGGAAATCATTCGAATAAAAAATAATGAATAAAATTAATCAATATTCATTTAATTTTTTTCTGTGAATTCGCAGAAACAATGTATTGTATGTGAATTTGTAACACTTTAATATCGTTGTCTGTTTCGGAAGAACAATTTGAATTTAGTGTTTGTGTTTAATGCTTAGTGTTTGAAAATAATTAGTTATTAAAATAAGAAAGATAAAATTGCTTTTAAGACATCAGAGCTCTCGGCTCTGTTTCCCTTATCAAACTAAAACACTGAAAATTCAGGTTAGAGATAATTATTATCAGATTAAGTTACCTGACATTGAAATAATATTACATAGTATCATTTTACGTGAAAATGTAATTGGGCTAGTGTAATTATTGAAAACGATTATTGTTACACGTTTGTAATAAAGTTGACATTTAGTAATCTGTACATTTTGAGTGTGCGGAATTATTATCTATAACTCTATGCATAATCTAAACTACAATAAATATAACTACGATATTATTTTATAAAAAATCATTTTCCCACTAAAAAATCACGGATAAGAGCATTGTTTGATTGGAAAGATTTACCGTGAGTTATATTTAACTTAATAATTAGACTGATTTATTTTTAAAATAGATTTTAATCTGTAATGAAACTCCCCATACTTATTGATTTCTATAAAATCTATTATTTCGTTTTCAAGGAGCTTTTAAAATTTCAAACTTGCATTTGGTGTCCAATAATTTTAAAACATTTCTGTCATTCGAATGTTTTTATACTTACGTAAAACATAAAAGAAAGACAACCAGCTAAAATGTAATGTGTTCAGTTTTTGTTTACACTTTATCATGGGGTATGTGTCCTCATAGGATGTAAACGAAAAGGGAACACATTTAATATAGTTTTAGCTCTTGTTTTTATTTTTTATTAATTATCTGATGTCGAGTCCTATTTTTTCCTTTAGACAATATTTTCAAATTAAATTATATTTTTTGAGTTTATATGTTTAATTAAAAAATTAGTGCTACGGTTGTGGTATATGCTTTTATTATACTGGATTATCGATTTTTATTGACTGAAGAAAGTGGCATACTCTTGTATTTTATATTAATATTAAATACAAGATTTAATATCCAAATAATTTTTTTAAACATTTAGTAATCACTTTTAGTAAAACCTGATTTTTAAATGTAAGCATGTTGAATATTATATATTACTATAAATTACATGGGTTAAGTACAATTTTTCCTAGTTTGTTCTTTTTTTTATAATAAACTGTATAATATGGTGCCGTAGAAGATGCAATAACTTAGAATCTTTTTAAATTATCCAGTTGCGTGAATAAAATTTGGATTAAAAAGAAACAGAAGTATCAAGGGATTATATAGACGGAGAACATATTGATATTTGTGTTCATAGTGACACTGTACAAAACTTAATATGTGCAAATACAGCAACCCGTAGAGACATGCCACCCCAAATCCTAAAAACGGGGGAAATACATGAACAACAGATGTAAAAAAGGCTAAGAAATTGCTATTTATTTGATAAACTCTCGTGTATTTAAATCAATTTATGTGTTTTTTTATACGATAGTAAATAATGTTATCAATTACCAACGCATAATACAGATATTCCTCTCGCTCCGGCTACAATATCGATAATTATGTACACAAGTAGGCTTTGTAGGACCAGAAAGTGTCAGTTTAGTAGCTACATATATCATTAATATCTCGATAGGGCAAATGAGACTTTATTTTATTTCGATCTCTCAATTAGTAAAACCGTATAGTTTTATTGTTGAAAATATATTCAGAAAATTTATTATACATATAAAATGTGGCAAAAAGTAATTTTTTACACAGAAACATGAATTTTTACACAGGTGTTGATTAGGGTCCAATTAGTACGAGTACTGTTAGCTATTAAGAAAGGGACAAAATTAGCTATGTCGACCTTGGCCTACATTTTCAATAAAATCCTTATATTGGTACCCGTTACATTTTGTATGTTGATTAATTTGCCAAGGAAAGTTTTGGCTATGAATACATCAAAAAACGTATCAAAATATGTATGCGTCAGTTTTAGGGAACATCATAAGGGGAATCTTTTCGAGTGTGATTTATTTGAAGCTATTCATATTTTATTAAAATTGGGTTCTTTTTAAAGAGCTGATATCCGCAGTAACTAGTTACTAGAAACGGGAACCCCATAATATGTCCAAATTGTACCAACTAAATGAATTGTGACGGTTTTAATGTTTTCAATTCATTTTTAATCAATTGATTTGTTTATGAAATATTCGTTTATCAGAGCACAAGACATTGTAATCCTTACGGTCAGTTGGTGTTTTTTGATCGCAAGTAATCTTTTCTATTGTTAGTTAATTAATCGCAATTATCCGAGAGCCTTTCACTTTTTTGTCCATATTAGATGTCTAACACGTTAAATGACCTAGATGGGCTGAACAGTTGATGTCTCTATTACTGAAGTATGACGTAATACTATTCTCCAGATTGTACGTAGTAATACAGAACACGCATGGAGACATTCATTCTCTGACAGACTTAAGCTAAAAAAAACAGTACATCTAATTTACTGCCAATTCTGACATGGGCAGTTTTTTAATACCGTCGTCACCATGTTAATAAACATGCAGCAGCTATTGACCTCTTAAGAGTTTATATAGTCTCGGATAACGACGTATGAAGCAGTATCAAAGATTTAACAAAAATACCGCGACTAACTAGGTATCCGAAGAAAGTTTAACGAATAGAAACCAAATTTAGAAATAAGTGGAAAATCTTTATTCCTTTGCATTTACTTAGTATAACATCCTTTTGCATCTACTGAATTTCGAGACTACGAAAGAAATTAATTATATCTGGCAATACAGTTGATGCACAAGTCAGCTATAGCACAACTGTTGTATGTCAATATATGATCATAAAGATTGAAGCAAATACAAGAATACTGATTCAGTTGTAAGATGTCTTAGACATAGAGATTGGTTTTAACGATTGTTTAGCGCGCAACGTAGATGTTGACTTAGTCATACTTTTTATTGGCAAATGCCATGAAATTATAGGCAAGTTTCCCAAAGTAGACATCTTTGGAAAATACCTTTGGTGCAAGTAAAATGTAATGAATCCTCTTATTAAGGTAATCTCTAATACTCAGCAAATATAAAATCACTTTGGGATACACATTCCTGATTTCAAGAAAGGGGATCCTGAAATTCCTACCATAAAGTCACACTCAAGCATTCAATTATATTGCACCAGTCCATAAGACACTTTGACCATAAACGTTCAACACTTAAAACTTTTGAAGTCCTATGTCAAGATAAGTTTTACTCTGTCAAAAAATTATAAATCAAAGGAGATTATTCAAATTTCGCTCCATATCAAGCTAGCGTTGGCTAGGACAACGTGATGTACTGGTACAGAAGCTTATTGAACGAAACGGGTTTGAATAGACATTTGCCGTGTTGGGTCTTCCTAATGTCGGATCTGTGTCCATTAATTCGTTTTATTGTGTAATAAATTAGCGAGTGTGTGCCAACGTTCCCCTGTTATACAACCATGTCTATATTTGCCACGATCTATCCATGCTCAACTTTAAAATTTTTAAGCAAATTGGAAACTAAAAACTGTCTACAAGGGGCTTACCCCTAACCACATACGACTTTTCCGGTATTTTTAAAATAGATAATTACAAGGTCTGTAAAGAGTACAAGTTAAGTTTATATGAAACAGGAAATTTTTGTTGTCGCCATTTTACCGCTATAGCTTAACTTGAAATTATGTGATGGTTTCTCCCCCCAACCCTTTGAAACCCATGTTTTTTTAAAGAGAAAAAATACTGGGTGCGACTTATATACCGAACTTCAAATTTCTCCCTAAATTACTCACTATTTGAGAAATAAAAACGTAAAAGAATCTTAATATAATGGAAAGGTTTGAAAAACATTCTAATCCGTTGACTGATATTATTTACTTTATAACTTGTGATGCTTGCCGCTAGACCTCATGGAAACGGCCTAATAGTCATGGACCGAAATTAATATGCAAGATATATTTTAAATAATTCATATTATTTGGTAAATATTGATGGACTGACCTGGACAACATGGGGCATTCTTTCATCACAAATATAATGTATGAATTTTATCATGTTTTTTTAATTTCCCCTGATAATTCATCTTCAATTTATAATTTCTATATCGTTTTTCTTATCTCGAATCCGATATGGATCGTTTTTATTTGCTTCAGTTCTAAAAACTACTTGATCAAAGCATTGGAGTCCAAATATGCGCTGTGACCTTACATCATAATAAAACACGTACCGGTGAATTAAAATGCAATAAATGAACAGAAGTTACATAGAAGTTGTTATTAACGTTATTATATTTGCGATCTGTCATTAATTCCTTGTCAATTATACCACTATTATTTTTGTGTCGTTTTTCAATAAAACATGAAGCAAACAGCAGCGGCTTTCCCCTGACTCTGCGTAACATTGTCTGATTTTTGTTACATTCATTATATATAAATTCAAGTCAAACTTGTTATTAGTCTCAAATGTAGTTTTGTGAAACACAATTGCTTAGTTAGATACTGTATCCATTTACGGTGTCTTGTACGCAGACTCATTTTTGAGTTTTTGTATTAGTAAATCGTCTGTACGACGCATTATAAAAGCATTCATACGTAGCTTATTTTACTTAAAGTTTTCTTTGTATTATTTGATTTTTATCATGGGATTTTTAATTAAAGCAAATATTTTATTTTAATTCAAACATCATACTCACAACAACAATGAAGGATACATTCGAAATATTGAAACATGTTTATCAGCAATGGATTAAAAGTAATCTTTATAAAAGTATAAACATATTTTTAAAGAAATATTTTGTCCGTATATTAATATAACCTTAATGTCCAAAAAGTGTGTATGTATTTTTTCAGTAACAATATAATACTGATATATAGAATTAATCATAATAACTCTAAATATAATGTGAATGTACCGACAGTTACATATGTATCTTTTACTGTATATTTTACCAGTACTTTTATAACGATTAAATTACCAGCACTAATAATGTACGTATGCTGTTCTAATGCAAAGTATAAATACTAGATAAAGTTAAGTAAAACTAGATAAAGTTGAGTAAAACTAGATAAAGTTGAGTAAAACTAGATAAAGTTGAGTAAAACTAGATAAAGTTAAGTAAAACTAGATAAAGTTGAGTAAAACTAGATTAAGTTAAATTAAAGTAGATAAAGTTGAGTAAAACCAGAAAAAGTTGAGTAAAACCAGAAAAAGTTAATTAAAACTAGATAAAGTTAACCAAAACTAGATAAAGTTAAGTAAAACTAGATAAAGTTAAGTAAAACTAGATAAAGTTAAGTAAAACTAGATAAAGTTAACCAAAACTAGGTAAAGTTAAGTAAAACTAGATAAAGTTAACCAAAAACAAATAAAGTTAAGTAAAACTAGATAAGGTGAAGACAGTAAGAAGTGTTTGCACTGCTTTCATTTCTAATAATGTACTTAGCCAAACTGTAGACACTGGTGTAGATTTAGCAGTGCAACTGCAGGCTTTTTCTATTGTAAACAATAAAGTTATAATAATTCTCTCTTTCTTAGAAGATTTTCCGTCTCATGGAAAAACGTTGAATCTATTGATTATTGTGGTGTAAAGTAAATTTATGAACACTTTAGGTATGACATAGTTTAAATGTTGTCTTTATACTATTGATAAATATATAGCTATTAAATTTGTCTAACATTTTATTTTCAAAAATATATAACGACGACAAATTCAATATCAAATCAATATTAAGATAAAAACAATTAGACAATTTAATTATGGATCTGTCATACTTTAAATATTAATTTGCATAGCGTCACAAATTAAGTTTAATCATGTAAAGATACAACAAAAATATAATAGGAATTTATTCAAATATAATTAATTTAGGATTATTAATATTATTTATTTAAACTTTCTCACTAATTTAATTTAAAAATGTAATCGTTTAAATTTTATTATAAATACTACTTCAACATCCAGCAGTAGTTCGTAACATTGACCTTAAATCACGATCGCAGAACTTATAATTTCCTTAACTAGCCCGCCTTTTCGACGTACAGATATCTGATCTCCCTGTCTGGAGCACTAGCTCTACTCAACGTGGTGCCTTGCTACGCTCTCGACGGTCAGTGGATCTTGAGCGCCTTCCTTGAACTCGCCATCGCAAACCCCTCTCTCCGCAATACCGTCTTCTCCGTCTGCCTGTTGGCCGGAACCATTCTACTGCTGGTGAATCTCACACTGGCGCTCTGGTTCCTTGTTCTTGCCTCTACGACATAGTATTACTGCTCGAAATAAAACACTGGTTCAATGCGTGGTCCGTGGATCAGTCAATTTGCCCATGAACTAGTTGACGATCTAATGACTGCATCTGTTCCGGTTTTATAGTTAAACACTGGTTTTTTTTATACATGAAAAGTATAACTTATTACAAGGTTAATATGGTGATACTGATTTTTATACAGAGACGAGTATTTTTATTTATGGATCAACAAAACTACAATGCCGACCAGTGGCATTTAACTCGGCCAGGACCAGCGCCACTAAAATCCTTATTTCGAGCAATGATATCAATAGTCTTTCTCTTCGATGAATTCACTATGTAAATACTTTACGGCCACTAAAAACACAGCATTGGTTGTTATGTACACTTCAATTGATAAGTTAATGTATAAGTTTTTTAACCGTGACACATTTTTAACATTTTATTTTAAAGTAATCTGTGTAAAATTGGAAACAACAAATTCTCTACACTAAAATGTCATTTTCAGCTCAATTTCCAAACATCTAAATAACTACACCCTGTATTGCTAATTATCACTGTAATGTAAAGTATTTTATAGAATGTAATTAATTTGTATATAAACGGTGCTTGTGTAGTCAGTAGTATTTATTACAAATTTGACATGTTGAACGATATGCTTAATTTTAATCAGTTTGATTGAGACAGTATAAATTTCTACTTTGATATATTTGTCCTCGCGTTTATCGTTATGTTAGTTAACCCTAAAGACACTAACGAGGAGAGGGAGATGTCCAATTGAAAAACCGATGTTTGATCGTTTACAAGTTAAAATATACTAAGGCTACCGTTTCGACATTTTCAGTGCCTAATTCTTAATGCACTTTCGACACCGTAAAGTATAGTAATATATATTAGAGAACATGATGGTTTAATGCATTACTGTTTTTATATAAAAATAGCCTTTTTATTAATTTTAAATATTTTTATCTGCTTACATCTTCAGATACTTTTTTTTACTAAATAATTAGTGTGACTCTTATTGATAACTATTATGACATCATTAAATATAAAAAATATACTAGAAACATTTCTCCCTAAAAAATAAAAACACTAAAATTATGCGACTATGGTTTCGGTTTTATTAATAATAAATAAACCTTTTCGAGCAAAATTACAATAATTATAGTTCATTAAAATCATTAAATGTAATTAATTAAATATTTAAAAATTTATTTGGAATACTAAGGTGAATAGAAAAAATCAATCATACAATAAGCAATATCGATAGTAGTGGTAATAACATTTAATCAATTAACTATTTACTTAAATTAAGTTTCTTATTATAATTGATTATATAGTCACTCGTAGAAATATAGTCAAATTTGTTTTCAATAATACTGGAATCGTTAAATGTTACCCATATAAGTGTCTCCATAGTATATTGGCCAGACTAAAATAAATTTTCAAGGTGGTGAATTATGGAACCAATTGTAAACATGTTATCATAAATTATTATTTGTTTATTTAAAGTTAATTCGATATTAGTTTTAAAAGTGTCGATGATTTGTTGTCCAAATCGTAATATATGAAGAATAATATGCTTGGAAAGTGTGTGATTGTAATTTTGGATTTACTATGGGACGAACAATTTGGCATTTTCAATCTTCAAGTATCTACATTCTTTGAGGGTTAAGTTGATACTGTCTTGAATTGATTTAGTTGAATAATTAATGCATAAATGAAGCAATCAAGGATATTCTATATTAACCGATGTGTGGTAATCACAAGATGAGCAAAATATGGTGTTATGAATAGAAATATTAAAATTGTTAAGATATGTTTTAAAATAATTAAATAATCAAAGAAGTTAATCTAAGGCATCTTGTTGAGTGTATTTGTTTTAAAGTTTATTAAATAAACAAAATTGATTGTATATGGGGTATGGATTATGTTTCACTTTAAATTCTGAACAAATCTGGTGAGCTAAAGAGTAAAATGAAATTGCTATATCAACGTTGTCTTTAAAAGCTTCAATGAAAGCATTACGAAAAGAACAAACTGAAAGTAAAAATTGTATTCTGGAATTAAAAACGCAATACTTTCCGATGTTAGGTGTTCCTTAACGAGGTAATTCTAGTATAGAATATTGTTTGGGCGCTGGTACTAACTTGTTGGTGTTATTGAGTATAGCACATTTCAAAATATCATCGCCAATTTTACGAGTTTTTGACATATTTTTAGTACCAGCGCTCAAACAATATTCTTTACTAGAATAAGAAATACGCCGTCAAGACATACCTAACATCGGAAATTCTTGTTTTTTTAATTCCAGAATACGAGTGCTTATATAATCAATTACAATAAGAAACTTAATTAATTAGTTAATTGATTAAATGTTATTATTACTGCTATCGATATTGCCTCTTGTATAATTGATTTTTCTATTCACCGCATTACTTCTAATAAGATTTTAAATATCTAATTTTATTACATTTAATGATTTTAATCAACTTTATCTATTGTCATTTTGTTTGAAAAATATGTATTTATTATTAATAAAACCGAAACCATGGTCGCATAATTATAGTGTTTTTTTATTTTTTATGACAAGTTATCCTATTGGATCCACTATACAGAAGTGTTTTTATTTTTAAACATTTATCCCTATCTAATGCATTATAATTTTGCGCATGTTTATCACAAAATAAACAGGTTATTAGCGTTTCATTTGAGAATAAATTACATACATATATATATATGTAGAAAAACTAAAAAACTACTTCACCAAAGTGTACTAAATTAATAAAGACAATGTATAGGTCTTAATGCTAGTATAATTAACAAACCTTCTTCCACTAAATAAGCCTTAAAAAGTGCTTAAGGTTAAGACGTTCAATATTCCTTTACTTCCGAGGATAAAATTAACCTTTGGTAGAGTGTCATGCTGTCACGTGCATTTACTGTTTATGTTTATAAATAATTAACACAAAAAGTTTTCATTCTATCCATGGTGCCAGTTGCTAGCTTCTCTTGTTTTTATGGTTTAATCTTTCAGTGTTTACCCACTAATGCATTTGAAAATATATTGTACGATGGGCCCAATTGTGAATTCTATATATTTTTTGTTGGGAACGTCTTTCTATAGTATTTTTATATATTTTTAATTAATCTATTTTCATGTTAGCTGTGGTATTTGGACATTTGTAGCATTTTGTCATTATTTCATGTTACTTATATCTGTTTAGCTTACCATTTGTGTTCTAAAGAAGTCATGTGTACATATTTTGTGTAATATCTGATTACTTTAACTACATAACCGCTATTTTTAACATATAGTTTAATTAGATACTGTTTCACGTATCGTTCAGTGTTTTTTATTCATATCAATTTATACACCACCAAAATATACAAATACATGCAGCAGATGTATCAATTGTCATTATTCTTCATCCATATTTGTGATCGCCTTTGGGTTGCTTTCAATTCGTAAAAAGTTGTATATTTTTCTGTAAAATATTTTATTTGGTATTTGTTTTGTAAGTAATGTATATCAATATTACATAATTTGTCTTTCTAATAAAGTTTTTTGTATAACTAGTTATTTTATTTAATCAACAAATGTGGAAATTAGTGTGCTATGGTATAAGAAGAATACTAATAAAATTATATGATGTAGTAATTTAATGTTTAGTAAAATAATTATAACAATTATCCGTCTTGATTAGGTACAGTTTACATATGAACTTTTGTTTACAAATCAAACAATATTTTGTGTTCTCCCATTTTCTTGTAATTTGACGTCCTAAAATTATATTCGCAGGACATGAATTACTCTAAACATGTGCTGAAATATAATATAATTATTTACATTTAAAAATAACAGAAAATGGTTAAATGAAATGCATAGTAATTCAGTCACTTTCAATTTTTAGAATGTAGTTTATCAATATAATTAATTTTTAAAATGTATATATTAAATGATGGCGGCATAGTTGCAGACAAGTAACTCTTGTTTGAAAATAAATAAACTTTTACTATGAAGCTTGAGCTTTTCATTGGACTATTTTTCTGCAGATAGATTGCGATTTTTCCAACTTTTATAATTTATTATACGATTGACTTATTGTCTAAATATTTCCAAACATTTGCGTTGAAATAATTGTTTCTCTTCTTGCTTTTCATGTGCAATATACTCAAATTTAGTTTTATACTTTTATTAATTACTAAACGTTTAAATAAATTGAGCGTTAATGGTAAGTCGACAATTTGTTTATTTACAATTTATACCTACATTACTGCCCGTTTCATAGAAATTATTACCTTTTAAATTTTAATACTGTTTTAACTTTCTACACGGCTGATGTCCAATGGATTTAGTTCGAATTTTTTCAAGACGTTAATTCAAATAATTTTTTTAATAGATTGCAGACTAAACCGATATATTTAATTAACCAGTTTAACAATAGATTTTGTCGTTTTTGAAATCATACACAAATGGAACGTTTAGACAATTCGCCATGCAAGATTCATTGTATATCAATTATTGAAATATTTTAAATTTCTGTAAGCAAACAATTATCAATAATGTCAAAAGATATATTTATGCCTGAAAAAAGGCAGCAATGTGCATTACCATGCCGAAAAATTAACATAATAATACATAATACAGAAATTTAAAATATTTCAATAATTGAT
>JAUZND010070125.1:0-17145 GCA_034780555.1 Coelogynopora nodosa | reverse complement strand
AGAGAGAGAGAGAGAGAGAGAGAGAGAGAGAGAGAGAGAGAGAGAGAGAGAGAGAGAGAGAGAGAGAAATGGACTACTGTAGAAAGTCGCTAAGAAATGAAGTACTATCTAATCGTATAACCGCCGCGCCAGACTAGTAAAGCCAATAGCAGTTGTTTGAGTAGAGCTCAGGGTATAAACAATACCCAATTTAAAATGGTAATAAAGAAACACATGATTGACTCTATCCATTTCGACCTTGTTGAGCGGGTCGCATCAGCAGCCAACACATCTCCGAGTTCTGCAATATGTAGATTCTTCTTATGTGTACCCAACTGACCAGTGGAATTAATACATCTCTTATATTATGTCTTATATCTGTCTTTACATGCTTTCCAGATATTCATAGAATGTTTAGGCCTACTTTGGAGATTTCTCAGGACATTTCCGGGGCTTCAATAGCAATATAATAAGTCAGCACTAAGCGCAGAGCCCATACAAACAGCAGAGAGACAGAGCACCACCAGTTTGGAGCTATTCAGCTCTCATTAGGTTCCCAAGTCTCCATACTGACGACCGGATTGCAAGTAGCGCTTATTAAACACACTATACAAATCGTCAAAAACAGCAATTTGCAGAGGTAGTAATTCAGGTAATATCCACCAGCAGAAACCATATAATGTGTATAAAAATAAGTTTATATAAGACAAAATAATATTACATATAATATAATAATATAATATTGCTGATAAATATTTGTTATATAATTTGGTTTTAAAATCGTAATACCAATTTGGATTTTAAGAATTAGAGCCAATCAAATGTGAAAACCTTTTTAAAAAACGACTCAGCTCACTCAATATGACACCCTTCTGCGTATTATAATATTATTATGACCTTGTTTAGAACCATTTCAAGGTATACCAATATAAGTTATTTCACCTTTATGAAGGGAGCACTTTTGTAGCCCGGTGATTCTTACAATATCTAACGAAATGATGATGATTTATTCAGTTCGATATCAGTAACTCGATCCTCATATTTACTCAATATATTATGATTTGACAAGATAATGCTAACAACGACGACAACACAGTAAGCAGAAAGTATTCGTTACAACTTACTGACATCCAGCTAATACATTAGAGTACGAAGAGTGTATAAAGCGTATTATTATATTATATAGGAGGAGGTTTATGTTATGACTATCATTGCTGAGGTTCTTAATGAGTCTTATAATATCTCTCTCTTGTTGTGAGCGATGAGAGAGGCCTCCAGACGTGTGTGAATCACTAAGAGTTCTATTTAATCATTCTACAATGCTGCGTCACTCCATGTCCTTCGTGTAGTTGTACGGTTGAAAGAATTATGCAAACATGTGGTCAGGTTATAGTCAACGGCAGTCAGTGTACAATTGTATGTCTCAATAAGTGCTTGGAGGACATTATAAATATTCGAATTGTTGCGCTAAAAAGTCAGGGTTAGGTACCTACCCCACGGTTTGAACAGAATAAAATTCCTGGATGTCATAGCCTTTAATTTATTGATTCTGACCAAACAATCCAGAAATAAAACTATTGTATATTTATATAGCTGATCTGTGAAGAGAAATGATACTGCATAAACATAAATGTCAACTTTAGCAGCACAAGGCACTTTTAAAACGTTTAAATAGTTGAAGGGGGAAACTGATCCACCAGTATTTATCACACTTTGATGTTGAATGAAATCCTACGTACTAATAGCTACTAGTAATGAATAAATAAATATTTAGCAGAAATTACAAAGAATGAATGCAAATGATTAATGAAGGTGTTATCCTAAACATTCCAATACTTTTCATACAGACATAAATTTTGTTTTAAAAAGGTAATATTTAGCTCATTTTGAGTCATACAATACGTAATCAGTTCTAATCGTTTTAAAAACATTTAAAATTCAATGTTTCATTAAAAAGTAATTAATAATTAAATCGCTTCTCTCTTTCTACACCTGGTTTAAAAAGTTATAAAAATTATGGTTTTAATCAAGTGCTTTAACCAATACAAGTGGAATAAATACTATATTCCAGATCAAAAAGTGTTCAAGATTCAAATCTTCCATGAATAACAACAGTCCCCTATTAGACTATTTCTATGCTAATGCTCAACTTTACATGCATTTATGAACTCCTTTATACACAACATACAGAAATATTAAACTAAACATATTTATAATAGAAGCACTAACTAAATTGATCCACTGGTATTTGATCCTTCACTATCCTAAAGTAAGTCTTTAAGACATGTTTTAAAGATTGACTGTATCAAAGAGTGTGATTACTAACATTCTTACACACATTCGCGCTAAAATATGTTGTGGCACTTGACTTACACTAAATCACATGATTTCCCTTTATCTAATCAATGCATTATAATTAACACACACCTTTGATTAGAGAACAAAATATGACATAATATATGTGTTATAAATCGATACAGAAGGTCGTCGGTTTAGTTAATTAAATTCATCATAAAAAGGGCTTCCAAAGGCCCCCATGGTTCTGCTTCCAAGGGTTTGCAAGCCATAGTTCTGCAGTGTCATGAGAGCCCTTGATTAGCAAAGAGGACCAAGAACTCTTTTTTTAAGTCCAAACAGGTGGCGCTAACTTATCGATTATTAACATACTGTTAGTTAATTCCATAGTCACGCAGTTTGAATGCATTCTGTTACAAACACGGTACAGAATTGTAATAACATTAAAGAAAACTCAGGTCTTCATTGTGGACAACATGGATATGAACAGAACAGACAATAAATGAATCTCTTTTAAACAATTAAATACTATGTTATTAAAATAGCAATTCTAATCGCACTGATCAGATATAGTCTAAGGAGACAGGAACCCCAACCAGCCCTATGTAATGATATAATCGCGCATGCTCAGTATGTAAATCACATCGATTTATTGCACAGTATTTGAAACACAACAATGTAACCCATACCCACGGCAGCCGTTCAAAGGAGGAAATAACGCCAGCATATCGGTGGTACTAACAATCATGGTAATTACCATATAAGAACATGCGGCAAGTTAAGCTATTTTAAAACTAATTCCACTATCCGAGCGGCATTACTTATGCATAATTCTTGATGGCCAAGTATCCGTTAATTAAATAAATAACCTCTTTTAGCATCAAATTAAGCAAAATTAACAAAACAAAGCTGGCAGTAAAACTCGTAACTACTAATAAATATTATCCGTTACTTAACTATTAAGAATATAAAACAATCTCAGATATGATGATACGGCTGTATATTTAGAAAAATCAAGTCATTCAAATATAACCGTATGCTCCTATACTATTTTAGGTTGTTTAGAAATGTTAGGTGCAAAACCGATTACTATAGTTACCTATTTTTATGATTGTTATTAAATCTTTTAATTACTAGTTAGCAGTTGTTGTTGCACTGTGAGGAGGAATTATAAATATACAAATTAAATTTCAAGAATCTCAGAATGAATCACATTAGTTGTTACTAATAAAAACATGTCAGTGATTTTAATGGCAATTGTCGTAACCACATAATACTAATTAATATAATGTGGTCAGGGAAATATGTATTTCTATGTTTTTAAAGTTTTATTAAATATTTATGGCCTAGAACAAAGTTATACCTCGCCATGTTCATGTACGTAATGCGGCGGAATCTGTAGATGTGGCAAGATAGTCCAGAAATTAAATAGATATTCATATTTCCACCAAGGAAAACGACATCAATTCACAGCACAAAGCAATTTGAAGCAGATATAATAGAATCACTGACGTTATAATTTTCTTTACTACGTTGTCTAAATTTACATTTTAGAATTAATTCGCCTGCGTAATTATTCACATTTAGCATAATCGGTTTACTGAAGAAATAGTCCTACATTATGTCTTGCTATATATAATTGTTTCAGATCAAGACAATAGAGTCTTATCCTCACGGTCATGTCATCCCAGGCAATTGTTAACTGAGAAAAAATGCCCCCCTTCAATTACTCCTCGGGCTCCGACTTTGAGGAAACTCACACATCAACGGTTACAACTACGTTCGCGCTGGTTGATGGAGACTGAGAATTAACTTACTCAAAAAGCGTCCGATTGGGACATTTTCGTTCAAGTGCCCTACCTACAATGCATCGCGCGGGGTACTACGGTTGTGTCATCGCTATGTGGTTTGGAATTGGTGTTCTAACCGTATGCTTAGATAGCTGTCTATTTAGTGACAAAGATGTGCTTAATTTATTTAATGATTTAGAAATTGTTCCTAGCTTATTCTTGATCAATAATGGCGTCATACTATTTGTCAAAATAACGCCAAACAAATTATTGAGCAGAAAGTAGATCAGAATGTGAGATATTTATAATAAAGAAAACGTCAACCTAAAAGCTTACACACTTTTTGATAGGGACAAAATTGGTCAAAATGGGGCTATTTTAGCTCAATTTGAGTGACGTCATCAACTTCTCCAATATTAAATTCTATGAAAAGATATGATATCGTAACTGTGTTGCAATTGTGTAAATGAGTTGCAACAAATTCACGGATCTCTGTGGGAACAATTTTATAAATAAAGCAGAATACAGCCCTATAGTTGCATAACGATAGGCTATTCATAAAGACAACTTTCAGTTGTGATATTCAAAAGTTTTATTATTTAAAAAAAACACTTTCATGCGAAGAAGATCCCTAATTCTCCTCCTGCTCACTTTCCCAGGTTTCCCAGTGAATATTTTAATCTCAGACATATTGCAATGCAGTTGTAGTGTAGGTAAACCTCGCGTAGGTATTTAACAAAATGTTAGGGTATATTTATTGCATATTATATTTATAAAGCAAATCAGGATGCAGATGATGAGGCCACAATATAAATAATATAATAAAAGTACAACAACGAACGAACAACGAACACAAATCCAAAGCATGACTTATTGATTATTATTATACAAAAATTTGAATGTAAATAACTCGACTATGGCTTAATAACTTGAGTAATAACTTAATAACTCGAGCATGACTTATTGATTATTATTATACAAAAATTTGAATGTAAATAACTCGACTACATACACCAGGCTATGTTTTCATTCCATTTAAATTTAACCCGTTTACTTTATTTGAGCACAACACATCAAATGTGTAAATGACCCCACATTCTCAAGTTGGTAATCAATCTAATGGTACCACTATGACAGCGCTAGCTTGTCACAGGGCTCGCCTCTCCCACACTTACCGGAATCAAAATCGATAAATTCTCTGACCAACACATTCGATAGGAGGGTGAGAATGAGTTTCACGTCAGAGAACTGATCCTCCTCGGAGTTCACCTCGAAGGTCCGCTTGTCTGAGTAGAGAGAAAGAGAGACAGAGAGAGAGAGAGACAGATAGAGAGAGATAGAGATAGAGGGAGAGACAGAGAGAGACAGAGAGAGAGAGAGAGAGATGGCCGATGTCAGTCAGTCAGTCAATTCGTGGAATAGACTGGGAATATAAAAAGAAAAGGGGGTAGATGGGAGGGGGAAAGAAGGTAGGGGAGGAAAAGAGGGAGAGGGGAGGGGTGGTTCAAATTGAAATACCCCTCTCCCCCCTGAAAACAAACTGCTGGGCAGGTTTGGTCGGCACCATATTTGCAATGATTATGTGACTACGAAAAATTGAAAACAAACTCTAAATAGATATCAAACAGGTTACTAACATTTCGATAGCAAAACAATATTTTTTTTGTAAATTAAATTGTTTCAATTTTGATTATCGAGTTTTTAATTTAAAAATCAGTATGTCAGTAATTACAGTAAATTCTTCCGAAATTATCCTATTTTCAAGTATAATACGAGCTGGGTGGTATTTAAAACAATTATGTAAAGCACAGGTTCAAAAACCTTGTATCACGCATTAACTTAACATTGACCGACTTTAAAAAAAACTATAAATACAACAGGCATATCACTTTATTAGTAAGTAAGGGGGGAATGAGGAGAAAAACTTCCTCAGGTTCTCATTTTGTTAGATTCCTAATTCCTATTCTTAACTATTTAAAATAGAAATGAGGGAACAACATCATGTCTGTATACCGTCACAGTGCATTAAAACCAAAACTGACAGCATCATAAATACAATTATCATAGCTGGAAAGAGGTTTTGTTCCTCGCTTCGTGTACGCTCAGTGAGCTCCTCCGTTCAGCCGAATACACTTGGGCAAGATGACATCTCAATTAGGATCAATTTAAAGTAAAAACACATGTTTATGGAGCTATTAACTGCTATCAGTTAAACAATGTAACATTGTTTTCTGTGGCTGTGTACAGTTATACAGTGATCCGTGTACTGCAGATGTAGGCTAGACCAACAAAGTCAGACATCATCAAGTATGTTAGGGAAGGTATCCTATCCTATCCAACTCTCCCTAAACAATAAATACCACTGCGAGAAAAGAAATAAGTTAAACAAAAAGCCAGAGAGATCACATAATATCTATTGCTGAACGATATAAACAGAAGTAATCAAATTTCGGAAAAGTTCCGTGATCAAACCTCCACGTATTAATACAAGTTAAGTGTGTTTCACAATAAATCCTAACATAGCTGTCTGAAAGGTGTATTATATACTGATAATCAAACTGTCAAAATGTCATTCACACAAATCATCATCAGTATATTGACTGCACAAACCATGAGATTCTTTTATTAAATTTTAGTGACTATATTACGTCATAAAACATGTCGCGTAGGGACGTAATAACAAATGCCAACACTTAAAGGAGACTTAAATTACAAACATGTAGATGACATTTAGTTGATTATTACATTACGAAGGCAAGTGTTAATCTAAGCAACATATCAAATTTAAATATAGGAGTAACAAGAAAGCCCTAAGCGCAGAGCCAGTACCTACAAACAGCAGAGAAACTTACACAGAGCACTACCGGTTTCGAGCTGTTCAGCTATCATCAGGTCAAAAAAGAGTCAACACATTGCATGGAAGCATTGAATAATATTTAATAAGAGCAAGAATTATTATAAAATTTCACAACAAATAGACAAAGTAATAGTTACATGTTGTATAGTATTTAATAATTTGTACCATTTTGATATATATAATAATTATTTATAAATAAATACAATAAACAACATTAATCTTTTGTATTTATATTTAGAGATGTTAAGAACAGGATATTAATATTAATAATATATAAACTTTCCCAAAATGCAAGTGTATGAATTAGCTCTCCGTATCAATTTCGTGCGGTTGATAAGTACTCTATGTTTCTGAACGATAAACATGAATAATACATTATAATAATAATATTACTACCAAGCTTGACTGTGCATAATTCAATTCTCAGTATATATTGATTAGGTACCATATTATTATACACAATAATCACGCAGTTAATATAATACAACGGATTGTCTTTCTTGCCGTGAAGGCCTTATTTTTCCGTATATAGAAAGCTCCAATACTCGCACACCAGTAATGTATATTATACATGCCTTCAAGTGTTATTGGTCAGGTACAGTAACACATATTGAAACTCAGCAAAACTCTCACAAGTTATATATAAATTATGTATAATCGTAAAATAATGTCTCTAAAACAACAACGCCCATGAATTATAATCAGACTAAAATACAGACAAAAGAGTTGAAGAAAAAAGACATCTACCTCGTAAAACCTGCCATATATCAGTTAGTTTCAGAGATGCAGATTGCAACGGAGATTACCTCGGCTGTATTTTTAACAATATAATTCAGATTAGTGTGTTTCAAAATGAAGAATAATAATAATGATGGGAGTGGAAGGGCCCAACCAGCATCCGATGTAATATCATTATTATTAATTATTTATGATAATATATTGTCCACTAGCAAACAAAACTAACAAACAAGTAATCGAATTCTTTCCTGTTTCTTCATTGAAATCAAGGACATCGCGGCAGAAGACAGTCGACTCAACAATTCTCACAGTCGCAAGCTTTTTTTCTACCCCAGTAATATGAAATACATCATCTCTCTGAAATAGCCCGGATAAATGCACCATTATTGATCTATTTATAGAGCCTATTATAAACACCGCCTCCCCTCCCTCCCTCTCATACACTATTGTAAGAAACAATAGCGCACGGTTATATTGCAGAAGCGTCTCGTAGCCATGGTAATGTGAGCACACAGATTAGCTTCTCATTTTCAGGTTGAATATGAAAATATTGTCATGCCCCTATCGTCTCATAAAAAATCGCATTTTTAATGCTCAAAAAGAATCATAATATTATACTATCTTTTAGGTTCATTCGAGGGGGGGAATCTAACGAAATGATCCAATTGCAAGGCTTTTTCTACACTTTCATATAGCAGCGGTTTCGAAGAGATTTGAAATTAAAATGTTTGCTCCAGTTAAAATACATACAGTACTACATAATGCAAACCAAATATAGCAAACAATAATAATAAAAGTACAAATAATGATCACCCAGATTAAATTTCGCAAAATTGTGATAACGTCCCACTGTTGAATTTTTTTATTATTATATAAAACCATTGTTTAACTTGATTCCCAGATCCTGTTAATATCTAATCAATAATAAATTTCTTAAAATTCAATTATGACGTCACAGAAATAGGCTACAAATTAATTTAAATTAAACACAAATTTAAATATAATAAAATCGAGTTATAAAAATTTATAACATACATAGAATGTACTGTTCACATAGCAACTTCGTGAGTACACCCAAACACGCACGCAATTTACTTAGTTGACTGTGTGTGCAATGAAACCTTTTGCATCAACACTGTCAAGCATCAGGTACGAACTGTTTGCACTACTCCGACTATAGAATAGAACACATTACTGATGACTGGAGCGAAATGAGTTTGTGGTTGAAATTATTAATGTCCTATTATAATGTGTTACATAGCATAGACTTAATATATATATATATATATCGATTTTTGTGAATAGTTTGCTACTTAAAACGCTTGAAACACGATATGATTGAGAGTGTGGGGTCTTCGCAGGGCAGTCCTTGTAATTTTCTATACGTGGCAGTCCTTGGGGGTATTTGTTTGAAAATATGTATTTCTCATTATCGAGTTTTTGATGATGACGTCATAAAAGGCCAATTTTGAAAAAATATGAAAAATTTTATTAGCAGAAAATTTTTGTTTGTAATCCAAACAGTATCAAACATAAAAAATATATGTTACTGGTCTTAGTTTTTAGGCCTTTTGATGACGCCATAGCTAGGTCGAAACATAGAAATCATAAAAAGGCAAATTAATGTTGGCACCAAATATAAAATTTGTATTCAACTAATTATGATCGTAAGTTCTGCGACAGTGCACAAGAGGCACAAGAGGCCGAAGAGGCTGGCTGGCAACTCACTGAGGTTCTTCTCCACGTAGAGGTAGACCAGCCGCATGACCAGTCGATAGAGGGTGCCCGTGTGCTCCACCGAGAGGTAGCAGAGGGAGCGCTCGGTCACCTCACAGAAGAGCTCGAGCAGCGGCTGCATCACCTCGCTAGTCGTGTGGAAGAGCTGTATTGAGGGAGGGAGGGAGGGTGGACAAACGGGGCACCAGATGGAGGAGGGACATGGGTGGAATGCCACGAGACCAGAGCGTTCGCCGTCGATATCAGTTTTATAGCAATATTATTTCACAGAGTCATTATAAATATAGTTTCCTTCAGGGTTTGTGGAATGCGCTAACAGAATGTGGTATACTGGGCCCTGATTGAGGAAGAAACAGATTGAGGACTTTTGTTATACTGAACAGTTCAGTCAGTCTAACGAACCGTGCATCTTTACAAAGGTTTAAATATTAATATTATATTATAGTCACTAAATTATTGATATCAACCGAATTTTATGCTATATTTTTGTGATGAAAAACTTTCACTTAAAATACTATATGACTCAAATATTCTTTAAAAAAGTTATTCTGTAATGTAATATAATAGTATATTCTATAACAAGGTTAATTTTTTATCAATTTAAATGCAAGAAGCAAGACAAATATTGAACTGTATGCTTAAACATTAAAAGATTCAAATACATATTATTATAGATAACAAGATACATGTGAATGTGAACATGTGATACAAGACAATAAATGATAATTGCTCGATAGTAATTGTTCAGTGTGACCAATCTCCACATCAGTACACCACATGTCTTCTCTGCGGGACAAAATGCAGATTTGCACACCTTATCACACAGCTGAACACACAGTTGTACACATTGCACTGCTTGTTCCAGTGACTGCAATTTGAATCAATCGTGGAAATGTAACTGAATTTTTATTTAAACAATCTATAGAAAAATTAAATTAAAACTGTAATACACATATTATGACACCGTTTTATATCTTTACTGTAGAAAACATGTTTTGTAAAATACGATAAATTCACGATTTGTTGACATTTGTTTCGTGGTTTAGTTTATTCACAGATTGTTTGGATCAATTTTGCAGAAGATCTAAAACAAACGACGCAGTATCATAATCACTAGCGCAGATAAGTGAAATCCCACTTTAACCAAACATACCATAATAGTGTGCATATTATAGTCTACACAGCAATTTGACATTCGATTTTAATGCTATCGATTTTATAGATGTACATTGCATTGTAATGATATCGATGCATTGTAGTAACAGTAAAAGTACAACCACAATTTAACCAAGAGTTTATGAATAGAACGTGCCGAGGATCTACGCAACGCAGTATATACATCCCAATGGGGCCGTTACCAAAGGGGACATACAGCAAACGGAATACAATCAGGCCATATTATTATCTTTATTGACAGTAGTAAAATAATAAATAGTTTCAGGTCGCATTGAATATAATATGAGTGGAAGTCAGATAACACAAAGTCACTTCATGAATAATTAATTAACCGATAACTAGTGTTACACAATAAAACTGTCATACAGGGAGAAATTAGAAGAAGAACAAGTTGTTCAACTTATATTTCTATTGAGCGTGTTAAATTACTAAATATGTCATAGTATATTGATTATTTATATATTATATTTTAGAATCAAAAGCATACAGCATTTTCAAAAACCTGAAACAGACTTAACTAACAAACGGCACATAGTAAGAAACTATAAAAAAACACCGCATGAGTGTTCTCAGCACAGCCATTCGTGGCTCTAGTTCGTTCACTTGTGAACACGCTTTTTGAGAAATTGAGTTATTAATTGTAATGGAATAAAACGATTGTCTCCTTATTTCCATAACAATAAGTGATCGTATTGGAGTATTACACTATATTCTATCTAGTTATTGAATTACAGATATATGTGACTATAATTAGGATAATTAAGGCAGAATTAAATCAACTGCATTCAATCGTGCATAAAACGAACCAACCATTGACGTCGGTAAAAATCAATAAAATCAATATCTATACAGACAGCTTATTTACATTTGAATTTTTTTTGTACGAAACAAATAACAATGATAGAGTTAAATATGCCATAATGTGTGCTTTTAAACTGTAAACGATTTGCTAATCAAACAATGAACATTTGCCCGTGTAGCGTGCACCCACCTCAACAAGGTCACAACACCTCTCCAGCTGGGGCAACATCAGGATCTGGTAGACCGGGGCAGCGCAGGCCAGTCTCACTCCCCCCGGCACTCCGTGGAGCAGGATCAACACGTCGATCACGAGCAGCTTCTGCTGGGTCTGGTCCCCCGCCAGAGTGGGCCTACCGCCGCCCGCCTGTGTGCCACTGGTTGTGGTCGTCAGGCCGGAGAACACGCGGTCGGCGCGGGCACGGATGGGTTCCAAAGTCTGCGATAATGAGGGAATCCCTAAGAGCTATAATAATATTATTTTTACAAATCTTCGACTTCATAACATTTTACTACTTAAATAAAATTCGGTAGTATGAGGAAGTATAGCAGGAAATTGGTTAAATCAACAAAATCTAATGAAAATTATTAGGAATCACTTCAGATGACACACCTAGTGTAGTGCTGCTTACAATTCTAGCGGGTGTAATGAAACCGAATCCCAAAGTTTTTTAAAACAAATTCTAGGACAATTAGAGTTAAAATGTTACTTTCAATTAAAATAGGTAATAAGTAAAGTTATAAAATAAATATTTTAATAATAAAACAATATAAATAATCATAAAATAAAGATACGTTGTTCAACAAATGTGTTCTCTTTCTTAATATAGTGCATTATGTAACTTATAGTATGAAAATTTATAATTTTACCGCATTTTACTGAACATTATAGTAAAAAAATTCTATTATAGGTCACTAATAAAAAATTTTAAAACGTCTTAAATAAATGCATAAGTAAACCTATTTCCACAAAACTCTCACAAAAGATCAGTCTGTCTCTCACAGTCTGTCTCTGTATCTGATTCAGAATGCAGAAAGCCCTTCTTCACAACATTTCCGCGACACCCCTGGCAACCAACCAATCAACAGAAGGAATGAGAGCAAGCGGTAGTGTACTGTGGATACTCACAACAGACCAGTAGGCCATCTCACGGTCGGTGCCAGTGAAGACCTTGGAGGCCTGGACCGCCGCCGACACCAACTGGTGCAGCACAGTCATGGGGAAGGTGTCGAAGGGGGAATCGAGCTGGCAGATCGCCTGTGCCAGGGACCACCAGCGCTCCGAGCAGAACACCAGTTTGGCGCTGATGTGGAGTTGTGGGGGGGGGTAGGGGGGGTATCAGTGAGGCAACTCTACGACTATTACAGGGTGCCACAGGGTGATCTGTTTTGATTTGTACAAAATCGATAATTGAAATATTGATCAGAAATAACTCGTTTGTTTATCTTATTTGTTTATCATACGATATATATTAAATGTGCATTTTAAAAATATAATATTATTAATATAATAAATAGATGGCACTCCTTTCCAGTTTCCTTATAATGAATGAACATAATATAATATTATAATATATAAAAAATTGAAATATTAATTCAAAATCAAATAATCGAAGGGAAATGCGTAGCGTTGAAGCCTGGTGATAGATTTTCCAATCGCTATACGACTGCAGCTCTCTTCACTCGAGATATAAGGCAGCTAGCTATAAACACTATTCTGTCCCTGTCTGCATTTCTTCATCAATTAGCCCCAGGGAGGTCGAACTGAACAGACACCACGAAACAAACCAAATGTTCGGACTTTGCGACTCTTTTTGTTGACTTCCTTAGGAATGTTTGCCGGACAATTAAATCAACCTATTATTTTAATTTTAAAAAAACTATAAAAACGATTACAAAATATAGAAATATATGAAAACGTAAAGATATTAATAGAGAAAGCTCATGTAAACAATAAAACAGACTAAACAATATATTATTCAAATTAGATAACACATTTTAGATTCACTGCAAGATTAGAACAGGACAATACAAAGACCTACATTCGTATTCTTGAATTGGAAGACATGTCTAGAGTTCACAGTGAACTGAAGTTAGTTACACACAGAGGACGCCGGCGGCTCACCACTGGTTCTTGTCGGTGAGCACGACCAGACAGGCCGCCACCCGCTCCAACACCTCCGTCTCACTGGCCCAGGTAGTCATGGCAACACGACACACCTCCAGCACCCCGTTGATGCAGGCTCGAATGACCTCGCCACCACCGCCACCCTCGTCGCTGTCCTTGCCCAGAGTCAGGAGCAGTGTGGGGCTCACCTGGGGGCGGAAATGTCTTGTAAGTAATACAACATAATCATTTCAGAATATAGTTATTTTTCCGGTTCAAAATTATACCATTTTTTACGGAACTCATGTTCCAGTTGAGTCCCATTCACATTTCAGATTGAGTTAACTACAAAGCTGAATGGGACGCATCTCTACAACTATGGATCACATTGTTTTGCAGTGAATAATTCTAAAACGGATAAAGAAAACTTTTGTAATATAATGGTTTGTCAAAATTAACATATGTTATTCATAAGCTGAAAATAATACAATATAATCCTCAATGGTTTCGGTATCTTCTTTTTGAAATAAATGGTGAGTGTGCATATACTGTTCTTGCCATTGTGATGATTTATTTCAATTTATTTTATTTACAAACAATACACTGAAATGATGCCTTTTTTATATCGAAAATACATAGAAACACATGGAAATTGTCAGCTATAGTAATTACGTAATTCATTCGTATCTGTTATAAATTCAATCAATTTTGTGATTGTATCACACTTATCACAGTATTAAAATACAAAATTCATATGAAGATCCTCACGTCTTGTTTCTTATAGATAAAGATGATCACATGCGTAAAAGTATAATAGTACTACTAATAATATCGAATACTATATTTTAATATCAAAATGTAAATTTTTTTTTAAATCGAGTTTGATATTTTTTGAATTGTCGTTAAATTAATTAATATTATTATGATTAAATATTCATATTATATTACCATATTACTCAAATATTACACAAGTAACACAAAATGCAAACAATAAATAATGAGCAAAAACAAGCCAATTAAATGGTGACACACAGCTGGTGACTCAAAACACGTAATCCTGAACTAACCTCCGTGTATTGATTTTCTTCGATGGCGAAATAACTCCGGCACACGCGTGTTATGGCCCAGAAGATGTCACTGGCCACCTGGGGACTGTCGCATCGTGATGACGTCACCCAAAGCAATCGAAATAAGGCGGATATCAAACTGAAATATGAAGAAATCGAAGACTATCTTTTTCAAAAAGAAAATACAAGATTAATAAATTAATTTCGACATCATAATTATTGTTTTTAACTATAGTTATTGAACTAGTCCTTTCTAATAAACACAGCATCTAATTATTTATTGATATATTAAAATCATTTATGTTGTTATTGTTATATTGTTATTATGAATCTATACATTAGTTATTCATTTTTTACAATGATGAGTAAGAATTATGATAATGGTTATATTATTTAAGTTAAGAATTATATAAGTTCTGAGTGATATATTTTTTGTGAAATAATAATCAATTTTTTTTTAATCGGAAATAGAAAATAATTTGTTGGAAGTCGGTTAATTACAAAATAAATAAAAACATAAAAATATTATTCGTACAAATAATGAAAGCACACTTAATCTCACAAATCTCACCATATGACGTCATCAACGCCATCCACCTCACAGGGCCAATCCAAGCCCACCGGCCCCATACTGGCACACCGCAAGAGCAGCTGCCGCGACTTCTCCATGACCGCCAGTCCTCCTCCCGCCGCAGCATCCCCACCCCCTCGCTGCCCCAACGAGTGGCCCATCACCGTCTCCGGTATCGGACAGGCGGCACCACCGCCGCCGCCAAAGGTGACGACACAGCTGCTATCCGAGCTGGCCTGACTCAGCACGTGGCCGGTCACCAGGAGCAACCAGTGGAGGTCCTCCAGCAGCCAGGTGGCCGCCCCTCTGCCGCCACCGCCACCGCTAGACAGGAGGAGGGAGGTGCGCTCGTGCAGGAGCGATGTGAGGCGGGGCAGGGAGTGGGGCAGGACCTCGCGGGCGCAGATAGCCGAGGCGTAGAGTGTCTCCTCGGAGCTGACCTCGTCCTCCTCCTCACAGTCGAGGTCCACCTCCGAGGTGTCCGACTCGGCGATCACGTGACCGTCGGGGGTGCGGTTGCGGAACCCTGTGTGCGTGGGAGGGGAGAGAGGGGAGGGGGCGGGGTGGCTACATGTTCTGGCGTATATAGAGGATATTGTGTGCTTTAAGAGGAAAGAAATAACTATTAACATCTGTCCTGATCATGTTCAAATTACCATATAGTTTATGATGAACATTTAAATTCATCTCTATTAATATGCCTAGAAAGTGCCCTCCAAATCAACTAAACACAAATTTAAAAAAACAGCACAAACACCTATAAATACCAAGTATATCGAAATAACGTGACAATCTGTTCATAACTACAGGTCTCCCACAGTAAAAAAATAACATCTTTTTGGTTCTCTATATTTAAGACTTTATACCAACTATGTAATTATTGTTCCTAAATTCAAATCATCTTAGAATAAATGTACAAATATTCCGAAGAACCAAGCATAATAATACAGCAGGTCTGAAAAAATATTACATTAATATAATATGAAAATAGAAAAGTAAGGTAAAATATAAAATTATAAAGTGAAACTTACACAATTAAGACAATATTTATAACATATATAAGCAATATTGATAAAGGGAGACATACTTTTAGTAGAAAACAACCTTTAGCGCCAATTCAACCTCAGATTCAACTGAAATTTCAAGTGCTAATTAAGATAAATAGTGCAACTAACATTTTTTATTCAACCACCGATTCAGCTGCAGATTCGTGTGGGAGCCGAGGTCTGTAAATATATATCGCCTCGTTAATCTGACATAAAGGAGATATGGATTCCCTTAATACTCTCTCTTTCTCTTAGGTGAACAATGTAACTTAACCATATTATAAACGATGGTTATGAAAACGATGGGTCATACACCAGTGGCGCGAGGCAAACGTAGACAAGAGAAATATGTTATCAGTTATTATTATTATATATATATGTATTATTATTATTATCAGTTATCCTAAATTACCGCAATATAATTTATTTTTCCTCGCAGAACCATGTATGACCCATCTTTCTCACAACCACCGTGAGGCACAGATGGGATATCTCGGTAGGCTAAGTAAGATATACGAAAAATCAATATCTATGGCCCCGCCCACCTTCTGGGGCAGCGAGATGCGAGCACAGATAGCTGTCGAAGATGCGCGCATTGAGCAGACTGCAGGTCTTCACCAGGGTCTCCTGCTGCCCCTCGGGGAGCCAGTTGGCCACGGGGCAGGTGGACACGGACTTGGGCACGGCCCCTGTCGTCGTCAAACTCGTCCAGTCAGAGAGGAGTTTGTCCAGACTCTCGGTGCACACGGGGTTCTCGGTGGAGACGAGGACTTCCAGGGCGGCGCCTTCGATGCACTGGACGAGGTTGGCGTGTATTATGTAAATATATCATACTGCGGCACTAATGTAGCAGGCGAAGGCTCAATAAAGCAAACCTGCCCAAGGGGGTCGGGGGGAGAGGGGGACATCCCTCCCCCCTAGCGAAACCAGTGGGAAGGGGGAGGAAAAAGAGAAGGAGGAGAGGACTGAGGTAAAATAGAAATA
>JAUZND010070114.1:0-17146 GCA_034780555.1 Coelogynopora nodosa | reverse complement strand
CTACCTACACATGTAAGATCTATCTAGATGTTAGACCTATCTCTATAAGAATGTGTCAATATTAATAGAAAGGATATCTACCAATGTTTGAAAAAAGTTTTTAAAATGATTTGTATTATTTAGTATGATTGTGAATGTTTTAAATAACAATTGCTGTTTTTATTCCTGGTAGGCCTACTACAGATGTTATTTTACTTTTTTCGAATAATATGTACATTAGCGGGTTCGAATGAACCGCCACTTCTTCTAAAAGGTCACTTTTCTATATTTTATGATTTTTGTATATTGGTGTATATAACCTTAGCTATAAAATATTTAACTATGTGTTAATTTTTTAGTATTTATTTCAATCGCAGTGATGTCCCCCACCCTTACACTAACATGGAGTTCCACTGCTTAGACACTTGTATTTCGTCTCTATACTCCTATACACTTCCTCTCATCTCTTTTCCTGAGATGCATTCTCCTGCATTCTAAGCCTCAAACTCAAAAAAATGTCCTCGCGAGCTCGGGCTTATAGGCTACGCTGACCGCGCAGCCATGCAGTTACAGGAGATTGTTCAATAAAAATGGGACCCCCCAGGTCGTAACTCGCTCCGGCGCCTATGTACCGTATTTAACTATTTAAATAGATATATATGCCATTTGTGACGATAAATAAAGAAAGTAATTTCTGAAGCATACAATCAACGAATCATGCAAGCAGTTGTACAAAATCAATAAACGTAAATATTTACTATAAACAGCCCATTTGCATATAACATTTTTATTACACGAAAAATAATAATTTAATTAAATTTGAACAAATGTAGGTTATTATAATATTTAACAAAATTTGCTATATGTATTTTTTATAATTAAAATAGTCTTCATTTTATAAATTTAGTAAACCAAAATTTATAAAAATAAATCTAACAACAAAGTTAATAAAATATGTAGGCCCTATATATACAGAAAAAATACAAATTGTATATTGGACTCTATTTTAATTATTTAACAAAAATACCTATGTTAATATATTTCACACAATAGAAATATTATATGCACATGAGCAGTGTTCGTAGTAGATTTATTTTATTGATTTTTTCATTTATTGATTTTATTAATTTTGACCAACATTACACTTGAGAAAAGCGAATAGCCTGTTTAATTAAACTACAGGTGAGAATGTAGGAATAAGACCCATCTGTCAAGGACATTATAGATAAACTTGAGGGTTCGAAATCACTAAATATTGCCCGATGACATATAGGTATATTATATTTATTCATAAACATCTGTTTGAACAATCTATAAATGTCAAAATGTGAAAAGTGTAATTTAAAAATGTAGGTAAGGCAATATTGCCAGATACTGGCGGGCAAATTATGAATATTGTTAGTTAAGATATTTCACTATGGCAATAGAAACTTGAAGTTCAACTGCGGTTTAAATAGATAGACTATCCACTTTTCTCAATGAAAAACGTTAACGACTATAATCATTTCGGATTTTAAATTAATATATTAATTTAACAAAAAATAATTTAGAGACTCGCATAAATTTAGTCGTGCGGACGCACCCGAAATTAAAATATATTAGTCCTACATTCTAATTGTGGTTATATTTCGAAACATATTCAAATATTCCGCCACATATTCAAATATTCACGCTACATGGTCTATATCAAAAAAAGTATTATATAGTCATATTAATGCTTATAGTCATCTTCCATAGGATAAATATTCCATCATAGGAGCTACTAAATAGTATAGGCCTATAATATGAGATACAATATATAGTTGAACATATAGTTGAACATATTTAAATAAACATTAATGTAATTGGTTGTTATAGCTAGGGTATATACATTTACTAATTAAAAATTAATTGTGCTCATTTATAATAATTTTGCAGTTTTAAGATGATAGTGTAGTAACAAAAAACGAAAAATATAGACGTAGGATAAGCAATGAATGTTTTATATAAATGCTTAATTATTCCCCTTTTCCTTTCTTTCAAACACTGCGACTCACTCATTTACTGAGTGTTTACATAGAATTCTGATTATCACCTAATCGGAGACACTGTCTGAGAATGCCTCCACTGGTCATGTTCTTCTCTTGCTCAAGCTCGGTAAAGTTGTGAGAACTGGCGAATATGACGAGATCTGCAATGCTCATGAGTCGGAGTAGATAGCCGATCGAGTCCGACATCTTCATGCCTTGGCTTGATTCGAGAACTTCCACCTCTCCCTGACCACAGGTATAGTGGAGAAAAGTTCAAGTTAATATTATTGTAGAAATACTATTATATATTTAAGAATTTGAAAATAATCCATCGCTTTAAGAAAAACATGTATATTGAATGTCAATTTCGCCCTGACAGCTTGACCAGGTTGCATCAACATTATGAGAGACATTTGTGGTCGTCCCTATGAGCAGTATATTCAGAATAAAATAATGCCAAAACGAAAATAAAGCACTCAGCCGCGGCTGATATAGGATGGAAAATATACTTCTAAAAATGTTCATGGTAAAACTACCTATTCATAGAACGAATTAAGTAAAAATGAAAGGTTTTGTTATAAACTTTTCCACATTGATGAGGCGGATTACAACTGTACAAACTGGTCATTATAAGGTGTCTGAGCTGAAATAATAATTTCAAGACAGATTAAAATAAATTATGTAATACCTTTAATAGTACTGCTATATTTAATTTTGATCCGAGAAAAATACTTTTCATTTTTATTACATTCATTCCGTGAACAGGTAGTTTTACCAAGAAATTTTATAAATATATGTTATATATTTCATCAGTAGCTTAGCGCTTTATATATGTTTGTTATTTTAACTAAAATTATATAATAAAAATAAAATTAACAAATTATATAAAACATTTAATTACACCGTAATAGTAAGAAATACATATATAAAACAGGATATTTAAACATTGAATATTAATTATTATTTAATTCTTCCAAATCAAATAAATAGATTTTGACAATTCTATATTCCTCTCCGTAGTAAAATAGATTTTACTAATAATAATGAGATACTCAGTCACCAAATCTTTCCGCTCGCGTTCCGATATTTTTTCCTTATACCTATTATTTATGAAATACATTTACGACATTTATAAATACACAAGGGTTTAACCTGCGCCTACGTTAGGTGATGTAGCGGCAGCAAGCAGGGAGAGCAGCCCCCCAGAGGCGGTGACTAAAGTGTCGGAGAGTTGGGAAACCAGATGGATGAGATTGTGGACGTAGACCAGGTTCTCCGTCGCGTTCACATAAAGTAGGATGTTCTTCGTACCCTGGCTGTAACACACAGGTGTCAGTCAAGTAGTAGGTACGTGGCTATTCTGAATAGGTTTCAATTTCACTTTAAGGTAATATAAATACAAGAAATATACGATACGCAATCATATCAAATTATGTACTGAGGCGCCTTCCAAGACCAAATGTACATGTTTCAAGGTCGGTTTTGTTTTTTGTTTGTATTTTGAAAGTCAAAAATTAAAGCCGACATTCACATACAGTTTGCATTGGCTAACATACACATAATACATAATATTACATAAAGACAATAAGGCACTTTTAATTTACGTAAAGATAATTATGGGACCGTTGAAATTTTTCTGGTAAGTAAAAGCGTGTATAGTCATAAATTATAATTCTAATGTTATAACTTTATATAATTAATTATATAGGAACCAAGTATTCGATACAACAGGTAAACTTGACGGAACATAAGGTTTGGAAAATATGCTTTGATAAAATGACAGTTTCAACTTCACCGTCGTCGCGTCGTGGAGAACACTTCCAATAACGGAACAGATTATGGTAGAAGTGCAATAAAGTTTCCATTGCAATTGAATGGAATTCTGATTCAAAAAATAATATAAAAACTATTAGTACTTTGATGCAACAATGACACATTTAGTTTTCATATTCACACTTTATGACATTTCATGACATTTCATATTTACACTTTATGACATTTCATGACATTTCATATTTACACTTCATGACCTTTCATATTTACACTTCATGACCTTTCATATTTACACTTCATGACCTTTCATATGCACACTGCATGACTCTTCATATGCACACTTTATGACCTTTCATATTTACACTTCATGACCTTTCATATGCACACTTCATGACCTTTCATATGCACACTGCATGACTCTTCATATGCACACTTTATGACCTTTCATATGCACACTTCATGACCTTTCATATGCACACTTCATGACCTTTCATATGCACACTGCATGACTCTTCATATTATGCACACTTCATGACCTTTCATATGCACACTGCATGACTCTTCATATGCACACTTCATGAACTGCATTCATTGAACTGTCACTTATTGGCAATATAGCGAACTAATATATTGGTATCGCGATGAATTCAGCATTGGACACTTTATTTTTCCCCCCACCCACTTTTCACCCTGCACGTTAGACTCTTCTATCTCCAGTGTATAGGAGCTTGTTTGCCTTATATAGAGAATGTACCTTTTACATTTGAAATACTATATTATGTAGTGGGTCTGTCCGTGCATTTTTGCTGTAGACTTAAAATATCACAGAACCCAATCCCTCATTGGCTTCCTTCAAAAATCAAAAATAGAACAAAAATAAGAGCAAGTTAGTAAAGGAGGCACTGAATCAACTTTTTACGCTATTGGTATATTATCAAGTAAACATGAGGTCAGTGTCAAAAACATTAACAACCAACGACAATATCGTCTCACCTTTTCCAGACCTGCAGGTCAGTTTCTATGGAGAAGAGCACCTCAGAGAGCAACTTTTGGTGTAGTTGAGACCAGGAGAACTCGGGAATGCGGAAGGGCACGGCCCTCGGGCCAGGACTGAACATGCGCTGACTGTGTTGCTGATGCTGCTGCTGCTGTTGAGGCTGCTTTGTGTTGTTGTTATTGTTGATGTTGATGTGCTGAGAGTTGTTGCCGGGCTGGGGATCTGGTGACGGTGGGAGGTGGTCACTCGGGGTGGTCACTGGTTCGTGAGGATTCGTGAGCCCTGTTGTGCCAACAAAGTCATCAGCGATACAGCTAGCTGTTTCATTTATAGGTGTCAATTAGTTTTCATTGAATAAAACAGTCTTTATTGACATATATGATTTAAATGACATTAAAAATTATGTATTTTATTATTCGTCCCTGTTTTGGTCAATTATTCTATTTGCAAGACTATCCTTGAAGTAGAATTGTAAACAAACACTCTAGTTTGCCAAAGTTATTGTATTTAAAATATTAAAGTTATTGCCAAAGTTATTATATTTTGCCATTGTATCTCCTCTATAAATAGTAAAATTAACTTTTTGGAAAACTATCCGTCGTATCATGTAAAAAATCTTTTAATAGCTTTATCTCGAAATGGTATTCTCAAACTTAAGAACGCAATAGAACGATACAAATTAAACCAACTTGGAAAAAATACCAATCGAAACTGAAAGCAAAATAAAGCGCCACGGGATAGTGAAATTTA
Organism: Coelogynopora nodosa; assembly: GCA_034780555.1. Lineage (NCBI taxonomy): Eukaryota > Metazoa > Platyhelminthes > Proseriata > Coelogynoporidae > Coelogynopora > Coelogynopora nodosa. The sequence goes on along the minus strand of JAUZND010070114.1, from coordinate 11,638 downwards.
TAAACGCGACGCAACTTAAATTATTCTAATTTTTCCACCTTGTAACATACGTTTTAATGGATTATTTTAAATATCGTATATACATGTAATGGTATAAAAATATTATCAGTACGCTTGAAATTATTTTGTAAGTCTCAAAACCAGCCTACTCATCATGCAGCCCTAGACAGCTCAGCACTCACCAGGAGCGCAAGGCCCGCCACGCTCGTCACTATCCACCGCACACTCTGCTTCACCTTCACTGGACCCACCCGTACTCCCCTGGACCGGCAACATCATCCCAGTATGGTGGAGGGCCGCCCCCTCGGCCAGGTCCACTTCCATTCCGCTGACATGGGCGGGGGAACACTCCTCCCCTCCCCGCTCCCGCTCGCACCCACCAGTGGACCGCTCCTCCACACTGCCACCGGAGGGGTGGTGGTGACCCGGATGGTGGATAGAGGAAGGGAGGGGACCCTCGGGGTGTTGGTCGGTCACCACTGAGTTGGCGCGCTCCTCTTCGTACATGCGGTACACCTGAAAAGTGAATTTTAACTAACCGACTAACTTGAATCCTTCGACAATGTTCCTGATGTTAACATAACATTCAATCGGGAAAATGTTTGATGTTCAATTTTTTTAATTATCCAAACAATTATGTAGTTTGAAAACGTTTGATGAACCACCGTTTTCTACATATTGAGGTTGATATATTATATTATATTATATCGCATGAAGAAACCTCAATCTGTTCGTTAGTCACAAAGCGCATTTCTTCTATTTTCTTGGGAAGTTACAATCTAACAGTATTACCAAATTCACGTTTATAAATTCGATACTTTATTTACATAATAATAACATAATAAACTCAAAAGTTGTTCTGTTTAGTTTAGTTGTTATCCTACCAATTAAAAATTACAAGTTGATATCGATAATTTCCGATTGAATGCGATATTTAAATGAAGAAAATTATGATTCTATAAAAAATTGAGCATAATAGATGCATACGAACTCCTTACAATATTCATAAATTAATATACTAAATTTCAACAAAATTAGCTGCTTTTGAAACATGGTTTTGATTTAAATTGAAATCTATATTTAGATGAACTTTGAGATCAATAATATGTTAAACATTATTATATAAACCAACATGAAGAATTTGGCAAATACTAATGCTATTAAGATCGGTTAAATGTTACAGGAATTAGTGAGCTCAATTTAAATATGTTGAACGTTGCTTAATGCATAATTATCGATATATAAAGCATAACTTTAATGCAGTAAGCATTGTTCTAGTAAACTATATCCGGCTGTCCCTACCTGCACCATCCTGATTGTGAAGTCCTGATAGGAGATCTTGGCGTGGAGGATGGCCAGAGTATCGACCCAGACTCGCCAGCCGCCGTACTCCAGCTTGATGGCGTGGTGGAGCAGGATCCGGAAGAGCGCCATCACCATGCCGGTAATCTTGTGTTCGTCGGGGGCCGACGGGTAGATGTGGGCCAATCCAAACAGCCAGTCTTGCCACACAGAGAGTTGGAGCACGATTCTATAAGTGGGGGAATAGCGCCAGTTTGTTGGAAACTTATTCAGTTATCTCGCTGTTTGTACACGTCTAATATATAATCAATTAACTTTAGATAAAACTAGCCATGAAATAATTAGAATAATGATGCGACAAACCGTCTGTTCTCCTTGCTGTTGATGCAGAGATGGGTGAGATCGGAGAGGAAGAGACGCCTAACTCGACTGAGCTCGTTGGATGCCTTAGACTGGCGAATCATGAGAGAAATCACTTTAAGGAGGTCTGCGTAGGGGACGAATATCACCAGAATTATTATCACAGAATTATCGCTATAATACTTTCTTAAAATAATACAACCAGTGATTAGAAAACTAGTTTTAAAAATCTGAAAAATAAATGTGATATTATGAGCAACGTTCGGTACACATTACTGTTCACGCATCTCGTTACAATTTACCTCATCATCCTGTTTCATTGAGTCATGTTAGATAGGTTTGCTTTGACCGATCTGATAGAGGGTTGTTTGTTTGTTTGCTATGTATGCAGTCGGCTCACAAAACGTAAATCACTTACAATACCTTTGCTAAATCTATGTTGAAGAGGACCCATTTGTGATGCGATCTAAGCATAATCCATATTTCTCTCTAGAAAAGTATCGTTTACAACATCCGAATCTGTAGAGTCTCAACAGTAGTCTATCATTTAAACTGCTAGATATTGTCCATGTTTCCCTATACGCTTTTTATTTCTGCTTTAAATATATGTAATTTCATAGGTTTTAGAACCTAGCCCTCAAATTAACATTAATTTATTTTTCGATTCAAAATTAAGGCGTCTTACGTATGTAGCGATATCTATTTTGCTAAAATGCATCAAACTTTCAAGGTATTTAATATCATCTACTTTTTCAATTTCATATTTTCAACATTAAGATTTGTGTAGTTTTCATTTTCGACATCTGCTATGTTATGTATTCAGTTTTCGTATTAATGATATGCAATCTCATCTAGGTAGCTTATAAAACGGTAGATAAAGTGCAATTTTCCACAGACTATGCAGAGAGGATTTTGAGCATTTTCGTAGCGTCAGCTATAAAAATGTGATGTCATCAGCTGTAAAATCTAGAAAGGGGAAATGAAGCCAATGCACGTCTTCTCACACCTCTATATCTGCCATTTACGGAACATATATTATTTTTAAATACGGATCAAGATTTTCTCCTTAGGTTTCGGCCTCTTGATGAAGTTTCGTCTATTTTTATTATATTGATAGTTATTCGGGTATTCAGTGTCAAAATGTATCGGGCTATTTTTCTTGCATGATGTATTAAATAGGATTCTCCGTATTTTCAAAAAGTTAAATACTTTTAACAATTCGTTGGAGTCAGCTACACATAGATGATTTAATTTGGCGATGCAATCATCTACAATTCTTCTAATCTCCTTCCTCAGCGGAATCCATCATAATTTCAACTTAATATTTGAGGGTTGAAACAAGAACGAATACAATCTAGAATAATTCTTAGATTTTATTCAATTGCAGTGATATATACTTTAGAAGTAGACACTAAAATTGCGCAACTGTTACAATGTAATGTCATTTTATCTAGAATAACTAAAATTATATAATAATACAAAAATTATTACATATACTGTACAAGCCTTAATTATATTTTGAGATTTCATACCATTAATGTTTTTACTTTGATCATAAAAACTCATTAAATACAAAACAGATACTTTCTGAAAGTTAATGGAATATACTAACTCTAGACAATGACCTATCGTATTATATTAACCAAAAATATTAAAGACATTATATTATGCAAAGTAAATACAGCTAAATATAGTTTTTCTTTATTCTTATAAAATGACTATAAATGAAAAAAAACTAGAAAGCATAAAAATAGGTTTAAATAGGTTAAGAATAGCTTAAAGCTGCACATTTGATTGGAATCGATTATATCAATATATTTATTAGGAGAAAAGATAATTTAGTGATCATTTCGAGAAAAACATCGATATAGTCAACTGAGATCTCACATGGATTCTCTATCCGACAGCTCTGATCTGGTTCGTCATGTCGCTTGTCAGAGATTATGAGGGAAAGACGTTCTGTCATCAGCTAAAACGAAACAAACAGGGCACAACATCGAGTGATGTCATCTGTATGAGAAACACTCAAGAAATACATTATGAAAAAACACAAAAATTAATGTTGTTTCCTTCTTTAATTAGATTCAGTACAACATGTGCATATTTTGCAAAAAATATTGTTTCACAATGTATAAATTACATCAGTTAAGTTAACTAAATATTTTTTAATATTAATACGTACTGTTAGGGTTAGGGTACACAATTCATAGTCTAGTAAAATATATGAAACTAAATATTTTAATAATTTCAATAACTTCAGACCTTTTACGCTAATTTTCTCTAATCATGATATAGTAATAATAATAAAAAAAAAATTATGACTATTAAACAAAACAATTAATATTATTTGATATTGCATAGTAATCTCCAACAATACCTCAAAAAGTGCATTATACGTCGCCATAGTGATTGATGAATGACGTAACAGCTTGTCGCCAACCAATGATAACAGATTATAAGGAGACATCACTTCCAGCTTTCGTCTGAAAATTAAATGAAAAATAGATGTTTCAATTAGATGATGTGTGGTAGTTCATCCAGTAAAGAACGAACAAAGTTTCGACCACGCGGAATCTTAATAGAACATATTTAGACGGATCTTAAGAGTTGTTATCAAATGCTTTTTAAATGTTTCGCATCTACATAACCTTTTGCACATAGTCAACACTGTACCTTTTTAATCAATAAGAAATATTTCAGCCTTCTTAATTTTGTAACTTTTCCTTCACTTTCTTGTCCATCATATTTCTCATCAATTAAGTAAACCGTTTTGGTTTGTGTAGATGTGTTTTTGTTGGATCACAAATGGATCACTCTCCGACGACATAGATCGAAACAGATGAAATATAGCAAATAAAATTCATATTAAGACCAAAAGAGGTCCTTTTATACATAAATATATTTTCAAATAAACATATTATGAATATGAATATTCTAAAATATCATGGTATAAGCCATATGTCCCCTTATTACGTTATCGTTAAAAAGTGGTCAAAAAGAAAACTTGTCAATAATTTTTATGATTTTCATAACATTCAATATAGTAATTAATTATTTTAGCTTTATAATATAATCATATATGTTATACGTTATAAGGGCGGATTGAATACTTACAAATTATTGTAATATCAAAATAGGACTCCGAGAATATCATCTAAAAAACTTATATATCATATAGTTTTATTTGATATCGGAGGTTTCTGACAATCTTGTCGAGAAATTATATCATATCGGCTTTAAAAGCTGCGTGTAGAATCAATTTAAAATTATATTTTTTACACACGACTTTCTAACTGAATAAAATAATTAATAATTCTTGGTGTCACAAGGCATTTAACGAATTTTAGTTTTTTTGGGGGATTTAAAATAAACCAATACGTTTCAATATTTTAAAATATAATCATTAATTTAAAAGTTAGAAAAAAATTGAATGTCAAAAAATAAATACCAAGATAAATATAATTTATATTACTTGAAACATTCAAGTAGTATATCATATATATATGTTTAATTTCTTAAAATAAAATTAATGTAACTAATCGAATAACTAACGATGAGTTAATGTGGAACATACGAAAAAAAATTAAGTCTTGTTAATTATATAAATTTAATGCGGTTTATGTAATGCATTTTGAAACTTTGACATAATTAAATTAAACGTATTTTAAATAACATTATTAATAAAATACAATAGTACCAATAACAGTAGAATAAAACATAAAAGACACTTTCAAAAATACTACAGAATCATATTTGATGGTGGGGATATCTGAACAGCGCTGTTTCCTACTTTTTAAAACTTTCCCCACACCTGCAGTCGTATTCATAATTGAAATCATTTTGAATAATTTTTTAATTCTGAATAAACTATAAATGATTGTATTAATTTTCACTTAATTTAGGATTCGGAGTGTTATTGCTGGTGATGACTGTTGTATCTTCATTTCGTTTTTGTGTTTTTTTTTAAATATTTATAATGGTCTGATAATATAAGTTTTAAAGGATAAGCGGAAAATTCCGAAGAAAGAGGAATTATACTTTTCTTTTAATAATTTATAAATTATTATGTTATAAATATGACTTATTGAAATAATAAATAATCTGAGATTTTTAATAATGCAGTAAAATGAAATGAAATAATTATCTAAATCAACAATAAAAACCTTTAATAGAAGAAACACCCGCTATATTTCAATATTTCATCAGAATTGTATATTTCTTATTTAGGCCTTTTATTATAAAATGTCTAAAAATATAAATTACAATGGGAGCTGGCCAATTGTATTTGATTTAGATTTGTTATCGATTTTTCCCCACATAAACTATTAATAAATTGTACACATGATAAATACAAATTCTAATCTATCCCAACTATATAGTTCATCATCTCCGACGACACTCACTTGTAGGTGCTGCGCATGAGGAAGAAGCCCAGCAGTTTGATCGCGTGAATGCGAACAGTCTCATCGCGCGACTCGAGCAGCTCGAAGATGTAACGAATGCCCTGCTTGCGGTCGAAGGAGGGCACCAGACTCGAGGGATGGTCGGCCATCAAGGTCACCAGAAAGTAGAGCACGTCGCGCCTGTTGTCGTCCTGTTGCCATGGTGTTCGGAGGAGGAGGGGGAAGAGAAAAAGTGTACATGTAGAGTGAATGGTTGGAACTGCACTTTTTAATTAATTTTAAAACGGGAACAAAAAAAACTACTTTTATATTAAATTTAAAACTTTCTTATATTTATATTATGAAACTGCCAACTGCCAACTATCACACTATCTTTTAAAGAGCCGCATTACAGTTGTTTCAAGATCATTTCTTGTAGAATAGGCCCATCATAAATATATTACAATTTATCATCAATTACCACAATAATTGATGATAATTTTGAAAAATAATAAATTTGCTGATGTTTAGCTTTATCTTCTACTATATTCTGATTTATCATATTACATTACATTACATAATTTAATTGTTGTTATTATATGCTATTGAATATCGTACTCGTTTATTGTAATCCTTTTTTGGTGTCTATTCTCGGATGACGAGAGCTAACATGCTCGAAATAGATATAATAAGTTAGTGAGTAGTATGATATAGTTTGCAACCTTATAGTCGAAAGTTTGGGGTTTTAAACTAAAATATTGCTTTGTTGCGTCAACACATAAACATCTAAATTATTTCTGAACTAAAATTGTTTAAGTTGTAATATAGTTTTAAAAAAATTATTTCGAAGTGGCGGTGCATTCAACAATGCGGTCGTGCGTATTAGGAGTCAAGATGTATATGGTTCCATTTGTGATTTAAGAGGACGTGATGCGAAATAGACTCATCTATATGTTAGTTAGACTTATTATAGATGTTACTCTAAAAACTATTTGTTAAATTCACACGATATATTTGTCATGAAAAAATGCCAACAAAAATAATTTCATTCATAATTAATAACAGATATTATTAGCACGAGTAAGTATCGTGCCGTAATAAATATTTTCAAAAGAGCAATTTTTACAGCAATTTTGTTGCACAAACTTTAGTTAAATAAATATGAAAAACTAATTTAAATAATTTAATAAAATTCACTTGAATCCTAATGGAACACTTAAAGGTTTAACATTATGTGTATATATAACATATACGCACGCTAAATTTGTTTAAAAATTCCCTAACTATCACTTCAGCATATTATAATTTTCACTGACCAATTTAAAGGTATCAACTTTGTTTCAGTAGGTGTTCACAATATAGTGAAATACTATATAGCATAGTGTCAGCATAGTTTCTAATAAATTTGAAGCATGCATAATTTAAAAAATTATATGCAGATAATATAAACATATTATATAAATAAAGGATAAGGCTACATTTAGAGAAATGTTCACGACAGGAAAAACTCTCAGCAAAGATAGCGTTTTTATGTCTCATATGATACCAAATAAATACAGGGATAAATAGTTTGTTGTTTACAACGAATGTTTCCTGAATTATTACAGTTTTGCCTGACCGCGGTACCTACTACTACTATGTATAAATAATATAATGATATTTTGTAAACAATTTTAATTGATTAAAAGTTCTATATGAAAAATCATATTTATTAAGATATTAAATTTTATAACGTGTTGTATTTCTCGAATGCTCTCTCAATAAATTTTTTTTAATTTATCATAAGACGATTGTGTTTTTATTCTCCTATATTTAATAGCCTATAAATATATTTAAATCCACCACGCTTATTTTATATTGTTAAAACATAAAACTGCTGACTTATATAGTAAATTAAAATGTTAAAGCTACGTTAAAGCTATAAAAATTATTGCATCGACAACAACATACGGCCTCTGATACCAACAACTCATATTACAAAAACAATTAAATGGATACATCTTTTTAAAACAAAACCGGTATAAATTTACAACAAACATTCAAGAAAAGTTTACGGTTGTCTTATCCAGAAGCTTGTTGCTTCAACGATGCACCGTAAAAATGTCAAATAAGAAATATCAAGTGTGTGACAAGACATACAGAAAGAAGGGATGTGGTGTATTTGAGACGAGACTGAACTGAGAGAAGACATATAAGTCTTGCCTACCCACATTCTCGTGCCCACATTCTCGAGAGTAACAACCTATAAAGGCGCAGAAGGGTGAGCATAGTAGGGAAAACTTTCTCAAAGAAAATTGCAATAATAATGACCAGAGGCGCAATATCTGGGGTAGATTGGCAGCTCGTTTTACTCGAGTTCGACGTCTAGTAGACACTAATTTGTCTCGTGACTCAGGCGGGGATATTGGCTGCAGCCGCTGCAGCACATTCGATCGAATCGGTGGGTGAAGAAGAAGAACGAACGAACAACTTGTGCTCATTTGATCAACAAGATTGTGTCTACTTGTGAGGAGCAGATTGCGAGTGATTGTCGACTTGCCCCCTGCAGAGAAGAAGACACTTCTTCAACCCGGTTCGGTTGGGACAGTCCTTCAAACAGAAATAATAACTGGGACAGTGGTAGGGCCTCCCTCACTCACTTCCCCCTTTCTCTCCCAGTTCTGCCCGGCTCAATTATTATAACCCGCACCGCCCTCAAATAGCCTTCTATCCCATTTTGGTGGAACTATAGGGGGTGGGATTCACTGGAAACGAACGATCAGTGCCAATTTAATCCACTAACAGCGCAGCTGATTAGAGACTTTTTTAATTTACTATTTCTGAGTTTTGGTCTGAAGATCTGCATTATTAACAGATGACATATAAAGGCTAAATCTAGGTTGGATAGTAGGTGAACTAATTTTATAAACAACTATATGATGGATAAAAATTTAATATAGTACACCTGACTTTACAATATGCACTACTCATTTTTACAACAATCGTTATTAATAGTATAACTTCAGTGCGCTCCTGTACATATAACACTACAATTTTATTAGTAAAATGTAAAATGTATTTATATTGTTACACAGTAAATGCCTGGAGCTTTTCGTGTATGTATTGTAATGCATTAATGTATTGTCGATAATACACAAGGTAGAGTTTATAGAGTTAAGGATATTTATTGAAAACAAAACAGCGGTACTAAACTGAATTCTCAGAGATGAGTTCGCGGTGTCGCAGTCAGACCCTAAGTAACCAGTTAAATTCTGCGAACGTTCGCGGAATGTTCCTTTGTGTTCGCAATGTTCGCTGCGCTACATGTGAATCCCCGGAACGTTCATGGAAGGTTCACCATGGGATGTTCCGGTGTATTTTTCGGCGAATGTTCGGGGAACGTTCGCAGATCAAACGGGAACGTTCCGCAGATCAAATTTGCGAACATTCCCTGAATATTCCGGTAACATATATGGCTGCTTGGGGAGGCGGTGCATAGACTAAATGTACATCATGGAGTGTGCGATTAGGCCTTCTTAACTAATCAGAATATACATGAAGCACATTTTATATTATTAGGTTATAGTATTGCGCAAGTAAATATGGCTAAAGTATTCATCATTCACTAAAATATTATAAAAATAAGAACATTTTGTCAATTCAAGATCCGCACTGCGACCTTATAACAACTCATTATTGAGTTACATCAAGAATAGATATCCGAAATACATATTAATTATGTGTGGTGCGTGTGTGTGTGTTATGAGAAATAAAGCAAACTATAGAGTATTGATTTTTTAAACGATTTCATAAAATAATATTTCAGAGAAATGTTATGAATGTCTACATGGAGTAAACCACACCATGAACGTTGGTAATTAAAAGCAGTCAGATTTGACGCAAACATTTCAGCATGCTATAATTCGGATTCGCAAAAACGAAATAAATATAAGGAAAGAAAAACTGAAATCAACTGAACTGAACTTAACTGATCTGTCTAGTCTGTCATACAGTGTGATAAAAATAAATGATGTTGAGGCTTCTGGACGTCTCGACATGACAGCGCATATATTTTAAAACACTTTGAAATACTTACTAAATACAATGTTTATAATAATAATTTGATCCTTCTAAAATATGACGTATGTATATTATAGATTGCAAGGTTAGAAAGTTTACATGTCATTGTCCCACATCAAGGACAGCTAAAGGATTCTGAGAGTGGAGCGTAGCAACCTATATTTGCAAAAATTATAAAAAGAGCATTATCAAAACTGGCACATAACTTCCAGAGAAGCACATTAGCGACATTTGGATTATTTTAAGTGTATAATTTAAGTGCATATTTTAATTGTATAAAAAAGAAAAAGTAGGACATGATATTGTAATCATCTCAAATAATTAATTATTCAATATGACAAACACTTTTTAGCTTCAAAATAGACGTTTATTGTAATAATAATACCTCCGCTATGTATTATATCAGAAGTGGAAGCAGATCAGAGTTTCTTACAACTGATGTTGCTTTTGCTGGTCGATATCATTTTTGTTCTAGGGCCCGTTGTCTCTCATTGGAGCGGAAAAATTACTCTAACATGATCTGCGTGTGTGCTTTGTGACTTTGAGTCTGTCAAGAGCTTACATATAAACCGAGCAGATATATAGAGGAAACTGGGTTGTGTGGGGTCTGAATTTCTCAGAAAATGTTATATAATTTGAATATATAATTATACAACCACAATCAATGCTTCGACCGGCCGTTAGAGCAACAGGAAATGAACTGAGCAAATTTAACTTTTCGCAGAAAAGAAGATTCCAACACTGATTGATTTTTCGAGAAATACTTTAAAAGATTATTGCGCCTTCTCACGAAACAAAATAGTAAACAATAAGCGTTGTGTTTCCGTTGTGTTTCACCAAAATTATATTGTTAACTTATCATATTATAATTGTCGGATATGTACAAAATAGGATACGATAATAAGAAAATAGTATCATATCAAAACGTTTATGAAATAGAAGAAAGAACTAGACAGCAAACATAATTCATTTTTGATATTCATGTAAAGGCATTTTACGCATGAAAATGCTGGTTGTCTACAGCTATACCAATCCACCAATCCATGCAGTGAATATAAAACCTCAACGTGTTTAGTACCCGAACAGGAGTCCCAAGTGACCAATTTCAATGTTGCAAACTGGTATCTCACCAATTCTATTGGTCAAATGCCTTTACATCCACTTATATATTTCCGATAAATCTGGACCTGAAACCCACACAGCCCCAACAATAATACATAAAACAATATATATACATAGTTGATCTGATGAGAGCGTATAATATGTAAACAGATGGCAAGCAGGCAAGCTAGATCCTACCTCGACAACGGTGATAAGAAAGTTGAGGATGGCCTGTAGCTCATCGTCCAGGATCCCGGCATCTCGGATGATGGTGTGCTTGATATAGACGAGGATACTGGCTCGAATTGTGGCCAATTTGGGCAGGTCCGCTCGCACACTCGTGTCTAAAAGCGGGAACCATGATGAATAGGTCATAAAAAACATGGTGTTAAGTAGTATGGAATGTGTATACCTAGGCCGCCCCCCCCCCCCGG
>JAUZND010070103.1:0-17147 GCA_034780555.1 Coelogynopora nodosa | reverse complement strand
GAAGTTGGAGTCGGGAACCGCGTTGTACTGTTAGGTAGATAAGATGGCTCGGTTGTAGAGGTCATAACAGTGAGAGAATGAGTTAGAGTTTCATAGAAATAAAATACCAATGAGATAGGGTGAAAATGGTAATTAAAGTCATGTTGCAACATTATGTCATTTGAACATTTATAACTATATATCGTTCCACACATGTTACGAAGTTGGTCATTTGAGATATATGCCCGGGAAAAAAGACTTAAGACTTCACAAAGTCGACCTAAACACAAGAAGCAACTCCGCCCGCCCCGTGCACCAACCTCCTTCTCTCGCTCAATCTCCTTGAACCGATAGCTGACGGGATTCATGCTGAGCGCGCGGGTGAACTTGACTGGTGGATGCTTCCCAGAAGCGCTCAGGGTGTCCGCCATGTAGCGGTGGAGGGTCACCCGCCACTGGGAGGCGTCCTGGACGGTGCTGGAGGGGGTTGGGGGACACATGTGGTGTACTGGGGCTATGACACTGATATACGCTGAATACATCATTCAAATGAGAATTACAGTGAAGGACCAAATGATTACCAAACGAAAGCAATGTAATAGCACCGAAGACCGGGTATATATTCAGTGAAAATAAAAAGTCACCTGCGCTTGAAGGGTTTCCTGATGACGTCATTCTGCATGGCAAGAGAGCCTGACCTGCCCCCTCCCGTGATGGCGGACCCCATAGCAGAGTTGGAGGGCAGCAGCAGACCCCCCACATGATCCCCCCCTGAGTTACTGGCGGCAGCCCCCCCCTCCTCGGTGAGGAAGAGGAAGGGTGACTGAGCGTTGAACTTGGCCACCTGTGCCAGTCGCTGGATCTGCTGTTGGTCGGCGGTGGTGGAGGGCTGTGACTGGTGGAGTTGTTGACTGGAGTTGACGGCAGCTGAGGGGCCGTTCATGCGGGACATGGAGCCGCGAAGGCTCATGTTGGAGGTCTGCGCGTGTGTGCGTGCGAGAGGAGAGAGAGAGGGAGGGAGAGAGCAAGATAAGTAGAAGCCATCGTGGAGGAAAATGCAGATATGGGTGTTTCAAAAGTTACATTTCTTCAAAAAGTTCCTAAAAAAAAAAAGAGAATTCCTAAATTTCTTGGTATGATCTGGTTAAACTATTAATATTTCCATCAGATTTTGGTAAGAAACGTAAGAATTCTAACTTGTATATAATATCTAGTAATACCTTTTATATTAACAAAATTACAGTCTCGCAAGATCTACATGGTAAGAACTAGGCAATAAATGCTACATATTTATAGTTTAGTCAAATTTTACCAAGAAATCCAAAATCTAAACAATATCCGGGACATTTGAAGAAAAAATGACTTTGCAATCTTAAGTGATCTTAATTTAAGAAATAAAATTTTCAAAACTTTACGGAAAAGAGAGATATGGACTGCTTGTAGTGTTATACAACTTTGTACTGAGATTATTGTGCGGATACCACGAATAGTAAACTAATTAAATTTATGACATATAATTTATAAAACGGCCTATAACGGGGTTTAGTAAAACTAGATTATATTATTATTGATTCAGTCCAGTGTTAAATAAACAGTGATGGAATCTTGTTTACTCAGACTGTGAAAACAAAGTTCAGCACGTGTTAGAGATAGGAGATGCAACACGGGGAAGACTAAATAAAATTAGTGATCATTCCATGGAAACGGTAAAAGATTGAAAGTATTTTTTCAAAATGTATAACAGCACAGCAACCTCTCACTCAAATAATAAAATAACATTAAAATACATACCGACAATTTATGTTATATTCAACTAAGGAAAATGTTATGATACAAATCACAGATCGATACTGAAACTTCTATTTCTTGATAATTCAACTCAGCTAAACAGAAATCCAGAAATATTTTAACAGCAATCAAAATTCCGCCAAATAGCACGGTCTATCTACATTCATATTTCTCAAACATTATAGAATGATATATACAACTAAATAAAAGGCTCTTTTAACGGTAATTTATTTACACCCGAGAAGCCACTATGAAAAATGAATATCCTCAATTCTAAAATAGGGTTTTCTAAACATATTAAAATATTTTATGTAGTTAACTATTTTACTCAAAATTTTATAATATTATAATATATAATAATTATATATGTTTTCCTTTTTTTAAAACGTTTAATTATAAAAATTATAAAATGTATACTTGTTTTACAGTCACAGCGGAATATTATTTCAAAGTCAGAAAAAAACAATACATTTTTTTATGTAAATTATTTTAAAATTAATATAAGTGATACGGCAGAATACTAAGATTTAGATTATAATTTTACAATGTGCAATTGTAACTTTCTCTATAATTTCCTCTCTCAAATTTGAATTAACATTGAGTTATTAGTGAAACACTGACCAAATTATCACTCACAATTTTCGAAATAATTCCTCATGATCTGTCAAATCTTATCTGCCACCAAGGTATAATAGCTGAATAGGCGAAATATTATCGGATATCAAAATGGACAATTTGTTGGATTCAGTTCTTACCAAACAGCGCATTTTAATAAATAGTGAGCCTTCTCTACTATCCTAAATTCTTTGCTAAACTCAATGCGCGTTGGAAACGGCCCAGCAAAGCCTAAAGAATGGTCAATGAGAGGGGGGGGGGGAGGGAGAGCTGGCTGCCATACCTGTCGATGATGTCGGCTCTTGATGTAGAATGTGTCCACTCGATGTCCCGGCATCTTGCTGGTCAATGGCTGCTCCAGCAGGGGTCCTGGTTCCGCTCTGTAGCCGTCAGGGAGCTGGTCAAAGGTCGCCTTGGAGACGAGAACACGACTGGTGTGGAGGGGGAAGTACAGTACGATAGATAGTGGATTCATTTGGAACCAAAACGTGTTCATTATTGGTGGTAACTTGTGGATATTATTTGAACTATCTGTTTTTTGATGAAATTCGATTTATTTCTTAAATAAGGCCATACATAGTTTAATTGAGTATGCTTTCTGCACAAAAAAATAGTCAATTTTTCAGCGATTTTCTATTTTGCATGATTTTCGCAAAGATTGTCCAATACATATTAATACAGAAAAAAGGTTCTATTTTGTTGGATTACAGCAAAGGTGAAAGTATTTTTAATACGGTGCAAATGAGGTTTAACAATTTGTTTGATTTTTGCAAACTACAAAAGAACGCTACACATGTAATGTTATAATATATGTAGCAAACAAACTTCACATTTTAAAAAATTTCCGCAAAATTTGATGCAACAGAAAAACATTAAATTTAGTTTTTAAAATTATTGTAAGATATAACAGGTCTTCATAACGAGGAATAAATAAACACTCTGATTTGAAAAAATTCTACAAAATTTAACCGGACCTGTCAATGCGAATTAAACACAATTTTATATTTTGTGTGATTTCTATAAACTACAGCATGACCATTTAAGACAATGTATAAATTAATTTATAATTTGTACAAGCATCCTGCAAGCTACACCTCTCCACTTCACGAGATCCCACAAGATACCACGCTGCCATACGACCCCCTGGAGAACTCACCCCGGGGAACAGATACACTGGAGCTGCTTCACGAGCTGTACGTCCTCCCCCAGAACATCGAAGGTCATCCGTGAGTTGCCGAGAACTGCGGCAAAGGCCTCCCCCGTGTGGATGGAGGAGCGCACCTCTAGCCGGGCGTCGGCGGAGTCGCAGAGGTTCCTGGGGGAGACAGGTGGGGTTGTGTGGGGCAGGTTTTTAGCAACAGGCAACTTATATTGAAGTTTAATCAAATGAATTGTATTAAATGAGTGAATAAATAAACCACTCACTGTAATATAATTAACTATGTATATATTCTATATAATTTTAGCGATAAGAGTATACATTTTACGAAAGTGTATTTAATTATTCATTAATTAGGTATATTGTGCATTCATAAAGATTCCAAAACTAAATAAGCGATAAAACTAACCTCTTTATTAGATGAATTAATTATATGTGACAGATCGATGTTATTAAACTGAAGATCATAGTCATATTTTTATTGACTTATCACAGAACAAGGCTACTGTAGCCAGATGTGGACATGTTAGTAATATACAAATGTCTACAGCTGTGTTCCTAATGAAATGCGAGTTATGCAACATTTAGGGTTTAGAATGGGAGTACGCAGTTATAGTTGATCAAGGGAATTAGATTTGACAGAAAATATTATTTATAACGACGATTTAAGAATATTGATGAGGGTGCAAGAGGAAGGAAGAATACTGATCTATATTCGGAATATTGTTCATCAAAGCATACAAACAAAAATAAAACGTAAACTAAAGAAAAAATACCAGAAAAAGAGCGACAATGAAGTAGTACCTTTGGTAAAATTATTTAATTTGATTACTTACGCGATAGAACAATTTATTTTAACTGAAGGTTATAAATATTTCAATTCAACAAAGTTTAAAACTCAAATTTAGAATTTTTGCAATCTCCTTCGAAGGATTAGTAGCAAAGTTACGTTATTCTATATTTCTATTTAATAAAAATCATATACTGATAACAACTTACTGCGAACAGAAACTCTGTTAAAGAAAACGAGAGCGATGCTCATTAAAATTGTTTCTAACCAATTTAATACATTACAATGCAAAGTTATGAAGCTATTTTTGGCAGACGACAATAAAGCTAATACATTCACTTCATGCTGGATCATTTCTATGCCACAAATGATCCAACCAATCTTATGAAGTGATCTTCAAGTAACATCTTCTAATTATAGAAACACTTTTATAGTCAGGGAAATGGATACATTAAATGAAAGTTGACGTAAGATTAGAAAAAGCAAAACCACAGTTATTAGAACTTTCAATGAGGAAAAACCTTTCTGTGATTAAGCAAATTTAAGAATAACAATCATCTATCTGTATAATGAAACAGTCCACCTAAAATCAAACATTTAAACATTTCAAAAAAGTTAAATGCACGATGGCGAAGAATATAATCGTAATATAAATTATTTATCGATAAAATGCTGTACTTATTTTTAGACTCCAAAATGAATCAATTGTAAACGGTAGCCTCATTTATAAAATATAAAACAGTCTCATCGGACCTAATTGCTATTCCCTGACAATGGGCCATAATCTTGTGGCTAAATCAGAACCATCGGATCGTTGACCTCCTTCAAATACCGCCCTGCTGCTAAAGATAAAACCCGAGCAGCTGAGATTTAAATTAAAAGATGAAATCTCCCTCCCTCGTCTGGAACTTCCTTCCGAAATATTGTCAAAAGTAGAGAATAGGATCTCGGATTCCCCGTTTTATAAGATCTCTCTTTCTTTCTCAGGCATCATGGGGTGTTGTGTCTCATTTAATTTTTGCTTCTTAATTTTATAAACGAGACGCACGCCTGAAGTTTGCCTTGATTCAAACAAACAAAATCAGATGTGCATCATTCTCTGCGGGAGTGAATTAATAATAAATAGTTTCTTCTTCTTTGACGTCGCTTGACACTGCAACTCAAACTCCCTATTTCTAGTCTATCTCAGCTCAGCGTTAACCCCCACAATGCGCGTACACAGGGAATGAACCGGAGGATCTGCTGCAAACTATTTCTGACGAAATATCGATTTGATTAGACCGATAAACTGTGACGGACTTTCAATTTGATTTACCGCGCATCTAACTCGGTTCTCGGCTGAGTGAATGCGCTTTTCATGATGTATATTACACAATAATGTCGAATGCATATCTTATATAGGCCGAGTAAAGTCTTTGGATTCCCTTCGATAGATTTAGTGGAGGAGGGGGGGGACTGTAAACATATTTTACGGTTGAAAGTAAGAGACAGAAAATTATTATAATCCCTTCGAATTCAATTGCGCTAGTCTAGGCTACATCACTTTCGTGATCTTGGAAGTATAAGCGTGGTGCATATATATATATTTTTTTTTTCATAGGACAAGTACATAAAAGAAGTAATTGTAGTTGTTCTAAAAGAAGGTTGTCTTGTATTGTACGCGCACCGTATCCTCAATGCAATCAGTACGAGGGAAAAGAGGAGATAGAGGAGGGAGCGGAGGGGAAAGATAATTGACATACTAAAAGTCAAAGAATTCTTGACCCTTTTCATGAGTGAAAGAAGTTTGAAATCAATGTCAGCATGGTAGAAGAAAAATGTGACATTACAAATAAAACCAGATTAGACCCCCTAGAATGAGAACTGATCATACTGGAATAGATAAGGTAATAATATGGAAGTCACTTTAAAGTTAGACAATTAATGATCTACTAATGGATTGAGAGGTGACTAGGATTAACATTTTAAAAAGTATGAACAATATTACTGTTGTATAATTTACTGTAAATAGTTTGTTATGATATGAATTAGTTAAGGATGTATGTCCTCATCGTATACTTTTATTTAAGTTTTAATTAAAATCAATACCCTAATATTGCACAATTTTTTTGTAAAAGAATAAATGATAAAAAGCTCTTAACAACTGATATCATTAAAATAAACGGAAAATTATGTGCAATAAATAGACTTTCAATATTTCGTACTTTAAATGCTTACTGTATAGCCTATTCATTACAATCATCATATTTTTTATTGTTATCAAATGAAGCAGAATTATATTCGAAACGTATTCTATATTCACTCTTATAACTCTTCCCTCTGATGACAAACGGCTGTCTGATAAACCAACCACCAAATAATGTTTGAAATATCGATTTTTAATTTAAAAATAAAATAAATATTTCAATGTAAAACAGGAAATCTCTGCCTGCATAAAACAATTATAATATAATGTAACAATAATTATTACAATTATATTCCTAAATACTCTATTGTAGAAGTCCTGAAAACATAGCCTACTTCTAACAAATGCATCTGATACTAAAAGCATTCATGATACTTTTTGTCCATAGTAACATCAATATTTTTATATAAACATCACATGCATTCTTTCACAAAATAATGATAATTGATAGGTTTTATAAATGGTCAACAAGAAACACAATACTGACTGCGCCATCTTTCAAGACTGGTCATAATTCCGAATTTAATTAAGCAAAGGCGCAAACTAAATTCTTTAAAATAAAATTAAATAATTGTTTTTATAATATCAAAATTTAAGCAACGATACCGCTTTTCACAGCAATTATAGTGCAAATAGTTAATTTTACTTATTACAAATATGGGACATAGATAGTTATTTCTTTAAAATGTTACGTACTAACAATGAGGAAGCAAGCGTGCACAAACCAGATTAACATATAAGTTAATAAGTTAACATTGTGTAGATCATGTTATTGGCGAACCTGCGGCTTCGTTCATAGCCTATTCTTATTCTTTAACTGTGTAACTATTGCAAAATACATGATACAATCATTGAAAGTAAAGCCCGTGTACGGGTGTGAGAATATCATAATCATTCTCTTTCTCTCTCTCTCTCTCCAGTGTCCACTCACCCCACAACTTCAAGAACATTGAAGGCCAGCTCCACGCATGATCTCGCATGATCCACTCGGGTCTCCGGGTATCCGGCCAGACAGAGTACCTCGTTACCATGGAGACGGACACGATAGCAGCCCAGGTCCTGTGGTTGTGAGGGGGGAAATTGTGCGTACTTGAAAATCAAAATCGTTCAACCAATAAAATGCTTGTAGTTTAAATTGACTGCTACAATATCCAACACCACATTTTTAGAAACTATAAAATGTCAATTCTATGATTTTTTAGAGAAAAAATCCATAACTTTTCCAGGACAGTGGAAACGTAGTACTTTGAACATTCACATAGACATTTTATATATATATATATTAAGAGGTAGTAACCATAAATTAATAAATATGATATTATGCTATAGAATTTCTACATTTGTTCTCACCTACTTGGTAAAACTTTATTAAAGAAAGCGATTACATCAGGGATAATTTATTTCATAATCGACATTTTCCCCATCAACGCTGCCAGTAGTAATGATTCATTGACCTTTTTGCCTCAATTAGGAATCTTCCACTCGAGGAAGGTAAACCATACACACCCACAGTCATAATATTATCATTATAATATGTGTGTCTGTGACTATCCATAGTTAACATCTTGGAGTTAGCAGTGTGCGGAAGATAGGAAATATCCTTAAGCCTCCAGGATTATCCAAAGATGTTAAGAAAACAGGCAGCAAGTAAGGTAAGTCATAAATATAAACAGCCAAATTGCCACTGACTGGCTTCACTCATTGCATAAGGTCACTTTGCATCTCTATGACTCATTGTAATTTGATCGATATTAATACTAATATGGTGGATTTAGCAATAAATACTAATTCCATTCCAAACCACTGCAATTCATAATATTAAAACACTAAAAATGCAGATAATGAAATATAAATATTCTTAATCAGACGATTTAGATTTTTCTTTCTTAATAAAAACAATCAAAACAAGGTATTAAAATATAATAAAGTGAAAAATATAATTTAGACAATTTCCGACAATATTTATTCCTAAAAATCCAAGAATTTTAATGAAAATGTCCAAATTCTCGGTTTTCTCGGTCGCGGACAGTATTAAAAAAATTACACTATAATATTAACTCATTTGATAAATCCATTCATATTATTGTAATATAGTATTATGATTATTATATTATATTCATTTGTGAAACAAAATTTAAAAAATTGATAAAAAATATAGTTCAGTCGTAAATATGTATGACAATAAACACTAGATACGTTATTCAACTTATTCAGCCTGGCCTCAGTTGATGGCAGGTTATAGTTACCTACAGCTACATAAATATGTTCAGTAATAATAACAACAGCATTGTTGTATGTATAGCACGACATACAGTATACGAAATGCAATCAAAGTTCAAAGAATTGAAAACAACATTTTGTTAAATGATTTCACATAGGGAATAATTACTAGATGTATTGATATTCTGTTTTAGCCGCTATGAAAAAGTATTTAAAATCTTAAAATGTGTAAATGGCTGCAATAGGATGTAGAATTATTGTAAATTAATTTTGTAACAAAATATGTTATGCAAAACAACATCATAATATTATTGTACAGAATGACATAATTAAACCATTTAACATAACAAACGTTAGTTTCCTGTACAAATTCGATGACTAAAAATTAACGTTTAATATATAAATGGGTTGGTCTTCTTACTAATAATAATAAACTCGTATACCTAACTTAAGCGCTAAAATAATTTTAAAAAAACATATCATTCAATTTCTTTAATCACTTGAACAAATGTTTCTATATAAATAAATAAATAAATAAATAAATAAATAAATAAATAAATAAATATAAATAAATATAATATAAATAAATATAAAAAAATATAAATAAATGTTTTCTATATATACAGATAAAATTGTGAAAATAACAAACTTAACATCAACATAATAAGACAATTTAAAAGTAACATTTTAAAAGAAACAAACTAATGAGCATAAAAATATATTTTTATCAGTAAAAACAAACTATTTATTATATTAATGTCTTTCTCGAAAATAACATACTCCTGCCTACGATCGATAAAAATAGGCCCTACAATATATATATATATATATATATATATATATATACAGTACTGCGCAGTACACTACATAGAGTGAAGCTACGGCAGAATTCATAGGATACCTGTGCGAGCTGATCACACCGAGAGAAGATCTGATTCATGAGACGGACGGCATCGCAGGCCGTACCGCCCACCTCCATCTTCCTCGTCGACTGTGACAGACCGGAGATCTCGAGGGACAAAAAGCTGGGGGGGGGAGGTATGTAGGTGACAGTGTTGGTATATTGATGATATATGAGGGTGTTATACCACAGAGGGGGAACGTACAGTAAAGCCAAAGTCAAAATCAAAGGTATACGAGTTTATGACAGTGTCAAATATAAAGTATTAAGTAAATAAAAGTATTTCTTTAAATTTCTAATTCACTCAAAATATAGATTAAAATATATATTTATATATTATCTTACATGAACAAAATAAATAAACTACTGTAAAATAACACAATATTTAGCAAAAGAAAACTGTAAAGAAAATTAACTATATGAAAATATTGATTTTACTAATGATAATGTCGCATGCATTTTTCATGTTTGTTAATGAATCTATCAAAAAAATCAAAAGCTTCATTTTCCGAAAATTTTTGAGACTCTCAAAAACAAGTGAAAAAGTCAAATTCTAGGGCGTACACGAACATTGGACAGCAATGTTTGGGAGGGATTCTGGGAGAATTTTCAATGCGAAATGACATGATTCATTTAAGCAGAATGATCGTATAGTTTGAGGGATAAGAAATCTAAATTTTATATCTTCAATATAATTCTGAAATTTTTACAAAATTAGAGAAAACAAACAAAAAATCAATGAAAACATATATCAATGTAAAGCCCTGATAGGTTAGTGTGGATATATGTTATTTCAACATATAACTTTTTAAAATAATTACTAGGCTATTGTTCATTGAAAGTAACCCCCTGCATGATTTTTTCTGGTCTTCCGACTTTATTTTTCAATGTCTGTGCGTGTGATGAAGACATGAACAGTATCCCTAGATGAAACATATTATTATGACGGTCTCACTAACGAAATCGTTTAAGTGAAATTGATCTTTGACAATGGAATAATAATCTGAAATAATAATAATAAATTCGAGATGTTTAAACGACAATGATATATTGGTTTTCATGATCAATACAACATATTATTAATTATTATAAAATGTTATTAAGAATTTGGTATAGAAACAGATCTTTTGTCAGAAATGTGTTTCAGTGTAATTGTGAATAAAAATATATGACACTGTAGCCCATATAGAAAATAAGTTGTACCTAAAAAAAATCTTTTGAAAATAACCTCAAATATCCCCCTCCCCATTTGACACTAGATCAAGCTCTTCCTCTTTAACTGGACTCGGTGAGGCGAAAAGTCAAAGTTGCACAAAAGTGAGAGAGAGAAATCTTAGTCAACTTGAACATAAATTAATTTTCAACAGAAGAATAGTCGAAGACAAGGAGGACATATTTTAAAAAGTACATCAAAACTATAGATTTCACAGATCAGAGTTGAGAATATTTTGATTCAATTTTTGCATCAATTTATCATAAAAAGAGACCGAAACGTGAGGGATAATAAAATATACTTTTCTGACAAAACTTTGGCGAGATTTCAAAAAATAAGAACGTTTATATTCATTAATGATGACCTGATTTTTAACTATTTGTTTTAATTACATAAATGTCATGCGAGTTCAAACTTTCCAAATTATTCCGCAATATTTGACGGAGAATTTATTATTGAGTCTTGATTGAACATAATTAATTAACAAAACACTGCACTTAAAAAAAATTCGGGACAAAAGCGATATGAAAAGAAAACCTTATAAAAAATATATGATTCACAGAATAACAATTAATGTGCGTAGTAATTTAGTATTGCTAAATGTGTACAATTTATTATCGAAAAAAAGGGTCGAGATGAAAACGGTTAAAATATGAATAAATTATAAACGGTTCTATCCCTTATAATATAATAAGGTCGTTTTATTTACAAAAAGTGTAACTTATTCCCTAAAAAGTATACAAATTCTCTCTGAAAGCCTTTTAGACCGCCCACCCACACTTTGACATTTTCCATAAACATCCACATTTTGATCATGTGAACATTTATTTTGCACACAATCTCAATCATTCAATCAAACTCTAAAGCTTTTAAAATACAGAATCTGCGACTTACATATTATAATTTTCGATTGGAAATCAAATGTGAAAAAAACATCTAAA
Organism: Coelogynopora nodosa; assembly: GCA_034780555.1. Taxonomy (NCBI): domain Eukaryota; kingdom Metazoa; phylum Platyhelminthes; order Proseriata; family Coelogynoporidae; genus Coelogynopora; species Coelogynopora nodosa. The sequence continues at coordinate 5,356 of JAUZND010070103.1, read as the reverse complement.
GTTACAAGACACTACGCAGCACGAGACATCTTGAAACATATTTATAGCTGATAAATAAATAATGGTCACTGAGAGGAATGCAAAAGAAAAACCACAATAAAATTTAAAGTTTATTACAATTATCACATTTAAAAATTCAAATTCAAAAATTCAAAAATTTAAATTAAAAAATAACCTTTCATCAAGAAGGCATAATCATGGTGTGCCTTAATTATGGCATAACCATGAGGTATGCCTTCTTGATGAAAGGTGAAAGCTTGGTTATTTTGTAATAATTGTAATAAACTTTAAATTTTATTGTGGTTTTTCTTTTGCATATTTATAGCTGATGATAACGAAATTAATTTTAAAATTTCACAATTCAATACTGAATTATTAAATTAAGATTTTAATCGATTTACGGTGAGTAAAATATTTATAATAATATTTAATCAATATAATGTGAAAATGTATAAACCATTCGAATATTAGTAGGTCGAAAGAATAGCGACAATTATTTAGGATTACACTGAAAGGATAAATTGTTAAATATTTTATCGTTTATCGTCATATAGTTATCAACTGAAAATATCACATCTTTATTCATAGTAAGCGTGTTTTATACATTTGTATTTCGATTTCAATGCGTCTGCCAGTATAGGTAGGATACTAATAAAATATACAAAATTATTATGTCAACATAGAAAGACAAAAACGAAAGTCTGACAATATTAAATTCACCTGATATTTCTGAGATGCACAACAACCGGTACCTTCCAGTCTGTGCTCCCCTGGACAAAGTCACGCCGAAGATCCGGGACCAATGGCTCAGGCACCAGACATCGTACCAGGCGTTCCTGAAAAGTAGAAGTGGGTGTCGAAATGGCATAGTTGGTAGAAAATCGGGATAATGGGGGGTGGTTGGGAGAAGGGGTATTAACTGACAAAATGGAACTATGAGAGAAAATAGTAATACTTAGTTGGATAAGTCATTTTTATGTTTTGAGTCATTTTTATCAAGTGATATTTATTTATCGAAAAATGTAATTTAATCTTGTTTTGTAAATACTATTTTATCGAAGAAAACAGATCTTAATTATTTATAAAAAATATATCAAGTTTTTTTCTCTAAATATAATACGTTATTAATTAGATTTATATAATTTACAAAACGTTATACATTGACATCATTAGATGGTTTTCTTCAATTCAGTTTGGTCTTTATAATTAATTAGTGCGATTAGTAGTTTGTTGAATGAAACAATTTTATCCTAAATCAGTGTTATTTTGTACTGATTAACAAATAACTAGTACATAATTGTTTATAAAACAATTTTAATATATATATAAATGTAAATACCTTCAATTATAGTATATACATGCGGCCTAACCCGGATTAATTTTAGACTATTAAGAGAGGGTTACTTCGGCGTAGTAAATATAAATAATAACATAATTGAAGGACGTTATTTTAGCTTATAATCAACAATACCTTCAGTTGATATGTAACTAGTCCAAATATATAATATTAATACCAACATTTTGTTTTTATACAATAATATTCAAAAACTATTATCACTGCTTATATTTCATATTTCTTTACACCTACGTTTCTGCCGTAAACATACAATGTACTTTTAATAAAACTGTTCGTATATAAAACCCGTACAAAGACACCAAAGACACATAAAAAGGTGTTACATTGCATAAATTCGATTAGAACTTTTGTAAAATGCGAACTAATTACCACAAAAAAGGATTCTTTTGATACAACTGAATCTATGAGAAACAGTATGTATTCAACTGATCTAGTGTACTGCACAAAAATGTAGCATTCAAATTAATTAAAAAATAATATGAAAATAAGTTTTAAAAGTTTTAGGGAGGCGATAGTTATGTACTTTTCGATGCAGTAGAAGGCTCATCTGTAATTCGAGATAATTCAACTAGATTTATACAAACAGACTAATCCACATACTAAGGACTTTGTCAAAACGTTTTCATTATTACATAAAAGTATATTTAAAATATCTGGTAACGTTTATTAACCATTTTGAACACCAAATTAACACTATTTTAAACATGTTAATTGAGACTATCCAATCCTTTTCTTGGTTACAATAAATAAGGCACAACGGCGAATAATATCTTTCATAATATATTATACACAACAGCAGCTGTAAGTTAGTCAATATTAACTGGCATTATCTCACTCTTCGTGATACCGAAAATAACATATTCACGTATAAAGCACTCCCAACATATGTAGGTCATTAATAAATATAATCAGCAACATAAGAAAGAATTACATAACATGTAGTGTGAATCATAACGATACAGGTTTACACCGTTACATCTGCGTCATGGTCACATCTTCAACATTTTAGGTCGGATTAGCTGTGAAAATCTCGGCAAAATTGTATACAAGCAAAGAAAAAACGTCTGATTGACGAACGAACGCGCCAATTATTTATTATCTATAACATATATAAAATTAAGGGTCGGAAGTTATTTTGTACTTCTATGCGTTACAAAATAATACAAAATTAATTGACAAACAATTAGCTGCCATTCATAAACATGGATAAAACAAAAATATCAAATTAAAATAAAACAAACACATTTTCATTGCAGGAATATTCTGAACTTTTGGTGTAAGAATTTACAACAAAATTAGTTTATTAAAACTTTATATTCCAAAATTGCAAAACATGTAAGTTTGCAGAGTCCCGCTCAATATTAGGGTTGAAGAATCAAAGCCCCACTTAGATACATGTTTTTAGTTAAACCTATTTAACACATTTCAAGGAAATGACTCACAAAAACAGGGTCACCTCAAGTTTAAAAGGACTTTCGCTCAAAGGTATAGGTCTTCACCAGGCAATTTCACGATATTGAACTAAACAGACAATACAAACGAACATAATGATCATATATTTGCATTTAGATTTCTATGTATTGCTATAACCAACTTCATTGTAGGGAGATCTTAAACGAACATAGCTCTTTCAAAAGAAATAACTACGTGTAAATTATACTCTCTCGTCTTTCTCACTAACGAGATGGCAATTACTCACTCTCCAAATTAATGAAAACAGAACTATGAGGTAAGTAAATATATCGATAAGAGGATTGGGAAGAATTACTCAGTAGTACAAGCTGTTATTTATGTTTATATTGAAAATATATAAGGAAAAAAACACATTCACAAAAGACGCCTTTGTGTATTTAAGCGATAGTATACATCATTCTGGAGAGATAATATTATTATTACCAGGTTATAATAACTTTAACCCCTATACATATATAATATACTAACAAAATTTTTTATGATAATTGTAGATCTTTTAAACTATGACTTCTGCATTTCGGCATTACATTTTATTATATAAACACCACACCACTGTAAATTAGTAATAATGTATCATCTAGCAAATAAGGCGACTTTTTGGGTTCCAAATAAAATTCAGCTACAATTCTACTCCATTTATATTTTAAACATGTATAACATTATAACCTATTTATTACTCAAAAAATAAAATTTTGTGATAATTCGGTTAGAATCAATAAAAATCAGGGAAGGAGAAAGATTTGAAAATCTACAATGAAACAGAAAACGAATATCAATATGACTGAGTACAGCTTAAAATCGTGCTCATTCCACCAAAATGCTGCAATTCGGAAGCCATAAATAATTAACCACAAGCATTTGTTGCTCTATATAAACTTGGCCAACTGTACATGACTCATAGAATATTATCTGGTGAACTCTATAAGACAATTCTTGCTTTCTATATTTCGTTCAGCACAAATAAATTCCATTGCCACAATATTGGTGGACGGTGGGTCGGGGAGTCATCCAGTGAAGCACACACAATCGGTATGACAGTTCTGTCAGCGGTGTAACATCCCTCACTCCTCACCGCATCTTTCCGGGTTCCTTTCCACCCTAGAAGGAATATCATGTGACCAAGTAACTAAACAATTCTTGTCTTTTAGTGGTGACTAGTATAGAATGTATAGAATTTATACATTCAAGTATACTAGAATGTAGCAATATTAATGTAGGAGAATTATCGATAATCCTCACCCCCCTCCCCCCCTTAATACATTACTATTAATTAATTGTTGTTACAATTAGAAACATTTGCTGGTAATACAATTTACTGATTTCGAAATAATTCGCCTCAACATGATAAAACGGAGTCAGTAAATCTCTGACCCGAGCGTTACCGAGAAAAATAAATGACTAAAATAATGTACTGTCTAGCTATATATAGGCACAGGGGTGATGTCAACAATAAATAACCATTCAAACTCACAAACATACTCAAACACAAACTCATAAATACATAATATAAATACATAAGGTACACTGCTGGGATTCGAACCCGCTACCTTCACACTTAATAACCAGCGCCTTAACCGACTGGGCTATCTCACCCCCTTATTGTACTTCACTTTATTCTTAGCAATTGTATGAATTTCATGCAATATAAGTCATTTTATGTTTTAAATCATATAAATGACAAAAACTGTAATCAATGTTTAATTTCAAATTCAATTATAATTTTTTTTATCCTATCTTTCAATATAGCACCCGATTTTTTACTGCATAGTTGCACGATTTTGAAACTAGATTTCAAGAATAAGGTAAGGTAGCCTATAACAATAGCAATATCTATCCATGAATATTGCTACATTGTCATAGGCCTATGTCTATACCATGACATTGAATTCATTGATCTAGAAAATGTCATTTATAACGCTTGAATATCAGTAAATCGATATATAAAACTATATACTAGGCTACTTTTTGAATCCATCTTGCTGAAATAGGATTGATTAAAAAATTTGGAAATGAATAATGTTAACGTTGCTAAATCTATAACTGCATTATATAGTTTATATAGCTAGAAAGGAAATAAAACATTTTTGGCTATATACCGTATACACAACTCAGTATCAACTCTATATATATTACTATAGTATATGATTGATCGAGCTAGTAATGATAGATCCTACTCAAAATGAAAAATTTAAGGGCTATAATTAATATTAAAAATGATTCTTTATTTATTAATAGAAAACTGGTGTATTGTGAGTTAATATATATAATTTTTTAATAATTCTACAGACTGTCAAAAATATACATTTACAAGGAAATGATTACAGTCTGCTACAAATTATTATATTTATAGTTAATACAGTACGCGAATTTAAGTTTGCATAATGGAAAAATTTGAAATTTAAAAATTTCAACACTTTGCAGACTATTAATACATAGTCTGCAAAGTGTAGAAATATTAAATTAGATTACGTGATTAGAATGCAGTCCCATGATGATCTTCACCTGCAGATTGTTACATTGTACCGA